>CAIGRN010024445.1:0-21259 GCA_903798345.1 Fraxinus anomala
CCTTCTTTTATTGTCTCTCCCAAATATTTTGAGATCATATGAATATCAGCATTAATGACCCATGACAAATAATTTTTGCCCGATATGTCAAGTGCAGCAAACTCAAGTTTTGTGATATTTGTCATTAGATTAACTACACAATAAAGCTAAAAAAAATACAATTAGTTTCAAAGAATATGATTAAACATCAATAGTCAATATCAATATGACATAAGTTACGTGTTTTCCTTTAAGGATAAACACTAATTTAAAATAGTTTGTTCTTCGAAACACGTGTTACTTCAGGAGCATGTTATATTTTAATATTACTTCTTCAAGAGTAATATGTCAATATTCTTCTGGGATATTGAAAATTATAATTTATGTTCTTCAGGAGCAAGTAATATTCTTTTGGAATATTAATTATAATGTTGTGCTACTTCAGGAGCAACAACAAGATATACGCTTTAAAGTTTATACGAATAAACAAAAAAAATTATTAATGAAGTTAAGAATAAGAAGAGTATTTGTGAATACATATGTGAAAGAATCATGCTTTAAGCATGATAAAATATTACTACTACAGCCAAAGATTTGTACAGAATTTAAAAGCATGATTAATTAACCAAAATTAAAGCATAATGAGAAAAAAACTAGGTATACCAAATGATTGCGGCGTTAGAAGTAAGAGCTAGGGTAAACATGTATATATAATTAAGAGAAATCGAGTTTGTAAAAGTAAGGTGCACAAGTAACAAACTATGGTTTATTAGAAGTAATCATTACGGCAGAAGCATGTGTTAGCAAGATATCATTGTGGCAGAACCATTATTTCACATGCATGTGATTGTGGCATATGTTTATATAAAATTCACGTATTACCAAATTAATTTTGGTACACGTGATAAATGATTATACTTAAAAAAAAATTTATTACATTCTCTAAACTTTGAAAAATTAAATTTTCGTGCTGATAACGTGTTATAAAAAGAGAGAATAAGAGAAAAGATTAAGAGAAGTCAATAGATTTGTGTGTATTATGTATTTTATTAAGAACTAAAACCCTATATTTATATGTAAGAATCTGGGATACAATGATAATAATTTCTAGGGTTGCAGGGGTCCAAGCGTCATTTACATTAAACCCTAATTTACTTTCATTTTACAACAGTTATGCAATTTTAAATTTATAGAAAAGTATTAGGAGTCTGTTTGACATAATTTTTGAAAAGTCAAAAAGAACTTTTGAGACTAAAAAATTACTTTTAAACTCATTTGATTAATTTTATGAAAGTATTTTTTTTAATTAGAAAAGTCTTGACTTTCTCTAAAAGTAATTCTAGAATAGAAAACTCATTTAGAAATTAGTTCAAACAAAAGTTAAAAGTTTTTCTACCTAAAGAAAAATAAAAGTAATGCCAAACTGGTCTAAGTATTTTTGAAACAAGTACAAAAAGGTGAGAACCCATAAGAAGAAAGCATTAGGAAGAAAAAAACGATTATAGAAAAAGGCTAAAAAAAATAATAAAAAAATCATCACTATCATTCATCTAGCTTCATCCTCAGTCTTATTAATCAGCCCTTGACTTGACATAGAGGCCCCACTCAAATTCATGTCAAGCCCAGCAGACGCAAATCAGTTATCAATTTCATCTCGATTTCCCATACGGAATCACATTTTATTTTAATTTTTTTGCAAATTTAATAAAAAATTCATATCGTGTTTGTTGCACTAAAAATCTGCAAGTGTATGATATTGTAAACAACTAATAAAGTGAATGTGAGTTTAAGCATCGTTCTAATATTTAACCTAGTTTCAATTAAATATAAATTTAATCGAATATCAAGATTGGTTGAGATGTTTTATATTAAGGAATTAAATGTACAATTAATTTAACTAATTGAAAACCGTGTATGAAACCTTATTTAATGAACAAAACTAGGAATTCAAATCCTCCTACATTCATCCATTTAATGTTGATCCAAAACTTAGATAACACTTATTAGGACTTGAAAATCAAATTTCCTAATTAATTTAATAACCTCTCTCGACTAGAATTAAACATGCAGTCACATATGACCCTCTTATATATCTATGAATTATATGAACATACAAATATGCATTAAATCAAATGGACATTGAAAAAAAAACCATGCAAAGCACAATGTTATATATTTATCCATATCGAACTTTACAATACTTGTTATTACGTGAATAATTCTTATTCATTCTCTCAAATGTTAAGAGAATTCACAAATTAATTCAACTGGTGATTAATTGAAAAGACATTAAACTCCCAAGAATAATTCAAAACAAAACATATATATGGCCATGTTTGATAGGAATTAAAATCTTGATTTTAAACTAAATCGAAATCAATAATTAACTTTAATATATTTTATGATACCCATAATTTTTTAATCGGATATTTCATCAATTTTTATCAAAATTTACTAAAAATCCAATCCTAAATTCCTAATCCCCACCAAATGGAGACATAATATCAAAATTTTAAAACTAATATCAAAACATAATGTTCAACGTTATCCTAAAATCTGTATCATCAAGCAAGCATAATATATTTATAAAATCACAAATTGGATTGATACTATATCATCCAGCATTAAAGAGTAGAAAGAGGATATGATTGAATCGTTGAATCTCTTCAATGGCTTATTAATTAATATCCTTAATTCTTCTTTTTCAACCCAAGCAATAGTCGTATGAAAGTATGTACATAATTGTTTGTAACAAAAGCATAAGCAAAGACCATTTTGATTGAAAAGTACAGCGTTGGGGCTTGCAGGAGGAAATTTTCGAACAAGTTGTACATCTTGTTCATGTTGGTCCTTGATTTCCTCATTTTGTTCAGCTCGAGTCCCTTCTTCATTTGTATGTGTGTCTTTCATCCAAGGTTTTTAAAATCGACCAGGCCGTCGATCCGAAAAAGGGAAATGGTCAATGGTCAAAAGGTTAAACTGAGATCAAACCGGTGATTTTTAAAAAATTTAAAAGATATGGTTTTGGTCCCAGTTGAATTGGCCGGGCCGGATTTTAAAACACTTCTTTACACTGAAGTTTTTGTTATATCCATAATCGTCTGTAATTGATTTGTTGCAATTTGTAAAAGTTCACAATTGAGTTCTCAAACTTTTCAAATGTTGAATTTAGATCTCGAAACTTGTGAATTTATTCCATTTGCTCTCTTATTTCTCCTAATTGATCGTGTGCAATTCGAATAATCTTCAATTAATATGAATCAATTCCAATTAAACTCAAAATGTTCTTCTTTGTGCCAATTACATCCAAATCCAATCAAGTAATTAGTATAAAAAATTGACATTGTGGTTTGCGATTTTCAAGCTCTCACTTTTATCACCAAATCTCCACATTTTTGTTTTACTATTATCATCAAATAATCCTTCGTCATCATATACATTTTTGTTTTCCAATTGAGGAGAATTTCCACGTAATGTTTGTTCTAATTGTGGAAAATGATCCATATTTGGTTCACATGAAATACACAGTCGGTGTTCACGCAACCAATCGCGGCTTTCAATTATTCATTATAATGTTAGGTTTTTTAGTTGGTGGACCAATTTTGTTGTCACGATAGGGACTCATCCGATTACTTTTCTTTATTTATCATCACATTTTTGCTTTCAATTTATTTTAAAATATATTTTAGGGGAATCACAATTTTATAAAGACACATTTCATCAGTTTTTATTAAAATTTATGAAAAAAAATTGATTTTAATTCCCATCAAATAGAGGCTGAGTAGCATCGGACACCTTAGATCCCTCCACTATGTTTGGCCAAAACACTTGTGAGACATAGTACCTCGTAATCATCTTCAAAACCCGTAAAGTTTATCAAGCTATTTTATAGTAGCTAATTCAGTTCGTCGCTATCTTAATTGATACTTACAAGAGACATTATTAGATAAATAATACTAAATATTTTTTTATTGCAAGGGGGCATATTAATTAAGGAAAAATGTACAAGTATTAAAAAATATATTTCCTTTCTCATCTGTAGTGATTCAAAAAATAATAAATAAATGAAATAAAAAACAATTAATAACTATACACAAAATCTAATAATCCCATGTGAAAGTGTTTCTTTTCGGCCGGCCAAGGCCAGTCCCATTTTTCTCGCTGGCTAATATCAAGGGCAATATGGTCATATAATAATTCCCTCTATACCCAAAGGTTTAAATGCAAGCTGTGAATGATAGCGACTGGCACCAATCATCAAAGTGATTTCATCGCGTTCAATTTCCCCAAATCGGCCCACAAATTCATATAGAAATGAAAAGGGATTGATTTATTATTATTATTTTTTCTAGAAAGAGGAAAGACCAAGGCAATAAAGCGGAATTACCGATGGAAGTGGCGCAAGAAGGGGTCTCCTGTAAAGAAATATAGAGCTAATTGGGAAATAGCTGAGTGTTTATTTACTCACTGTCATGGAAAGTTTTGTTTTCGAGTAGATCTATGAGTGTGAGGGTGGAGCTGAATAGATATTGTTAATCTGGGATTAAGGATTCTTGGTTTTCTGTTCCCTCTCTCAATTATTGTTACTATGGTCTCTGTTTCTTTTCTTGATTTTTTGGACGTGTTGTAATTTTTATTTAAGAAATGATGTAGATTGAATTAGGATAATTGATTTAAGTTCATTGTGGGTATTGTCTCTGAATATTCTCGTTTCTGAGGATCATTTTTTAGTGGGGTTAAGAGAGGATGGGTTGCTTTTCTTGCATGTGGCCTCGACGTAAGGATGTCAGAGATTATGAAGAAGACACGACCCCTCGATACACTGATTCTTCAGGTTCTTTATTGTTCTCTTTGAATTTATGTGTACTGGATTAATTGGTAAATGAAATGGTTCAGTACAATGTGCTTATATTTTCTTGGTTTAACCAATTGAGACTGTTGCGATGACAAGTACATGTGAAATTTTGAAATATGATGATATTCTTATGTGGGATATTAATTTATGCTGAGTCAAATTTTGTAGGGGGTAAGAAAAAGGGAAATTCTGTGAGAACAAAAGGTAAAGACGGAAATGTAGCCCGTAGCTTCCAGTTCAAGGAGCTTGCTATGGCGACACAGAATTTTAGAGATGCTAATTTGATTGGGGAAGGTGGTTTTGGAAGCGTTTACAAGGGCCGTCTGGACTCTGGCCTGGCAAGTTCTCTGTTTTCATACTCTATTTGCATTTTATTAATATGTCCTTCAAAATGACGAATTATTCTTTTTAGTAATAAGATAATGCTAAAAGAGTTTTTGTCCTAATATGGATGATGTATTGAATTTGGGAGTTAAATTGAGGGGTGTTTGTAATTTTGCATTGATGTTATTAACACTTCAAGTAATGCTGGTTGTTTGGTTTTCATGAATAGATTGTTGCTGTCAAGCAACTTAATCATGAAGGCCTTCAGGGGAATCAAGAGTTCATTGTGGAGGTTCTGATGTTAAGTCTGCTGCATCATACCAATCTTGTGAACTTAATCGGGTATTGTGCAGATGGTGACCAGAGACTCTTGGTTTATGAATACATGCCTATGGGTAGCCTGGAGAATCATCTTTTTGGTAATCCTTGATGATAATATATCCTTTTTAAGAGTCTGAATTCTCTTCTGTTTTTCTTTTAACCGAAAAGAAAATAAAAACTTCGCTACTATGCTGCGGTGCATAGCACCGTTCTCTAAAAGAAATTAAACTTGGATTAAAAGGAAAGCTAGCTTTCCCACCCCCACTAATTCCTATTAAGGCCTTAAAGGCATTGAACATTCATAAATGTATCCATCGGAAACAGTTGGTAATCCCTCATTCTAATGGCAATTAGTCCAAAGTCCCGCTTCACTATAGCAATCCATGATGTCCTTTCTTCCCTATCTCCACAACCGAAAGACTTCACAAGCCCGTGAAGGCAATGAGTTCACAGTCCATGAATTCTCTTGGGGGTTTTGCACTCGTCATTCAATATTCCTATAATCTTTCCCCAGTCCGGTGATTGAACTTGATTATGAGTCTTAACACAAGAAAAATGATGATGACTGTACGTCATTACTTTAATCTCTTCTTAACCCATCTTAACTTAAATTGACCGTTCATTTTCTAATTTTTGTTTTTTCCTTGTCTGACGTGCAACTTACACTCTACATTTGAATATGTGCACTCCTTTACTGCTTAATGTGGTCTTAACATGTCAGAGGACTAAAAAGCATTTAATAATCTCGTTTGGAGGATTAACTATGTGGCTTCTAATTTTCATCCAAGGTGCCGTTTGAGTCACTGTTTTGAATTTTGGGCTTAGTATACCAAATCATGATTCTGAATGATTTACGTTGTACTATTTTATATTCTTCTATCAGAAAATTTGGCTGCAGTAGGGAATCCTATAAAACCATCAAACGCCAAATTGTGAAATATTCATACATTGAGCACAGCCCTTTTTTTTTTAAAATCTGGCTTATCTTCTAGATATGCTTTATCTCAGCTATTCAGATATATGTTTATTGAAGTGTGTGTTCCATTTCATTCTCAGATATCAAGTCTGGTCAGGAGCCACTTAGTTGGAGCATAAGGCTGAAGATTGCTGTTGGTGCAGCTCGTGGCCTTGAATATCTTCATTGCAAAGCAAATCCCCCTGTCATTTATCGTGATTTGAAATCTTCAAACATATTGTTAGATAATGACTTCAATGTCAAGCTGTCAGATTTTGGACTCGCCAAACTGGGACCTGTTGGTGATAACACTCATGTTTCAACAAGAGTGATGGGAACCTATGGATACTGTGCCCCTGAATATGCTATGAGTGGGAAATTGACTCTAAAATCCGACATCTATAGCTTTGGTGTGGTTATGTTGGAGCTGATTACCGGACGCAGGGCTATTGACACCACTAAGAAGCCAGGAGAGCAGAACCTGGTTGCATGGGTGAGTTCTATAACTTCTAGTTCATGATAACTCCATATGATGTCAAATAGCTATAATGAGTCGGATTTAGGTTACCTGTGCTAATTTATCTGTTATACATGCTACTATCATCCCTCCAAAGAGATATGAAGTTATAAAGGTGAAATATCTTTCATGTAAACCCATACCAGATGAATATAACCTTGAGTAAATTGTACGGGATCACTGGTGGACCTGTACCAGATGAATTTTACATTGTAGTGTAACCGTAGTACCCAACCGTTGGATTATTTTCTTAGTACAAGAGGCTTTTTTGTAAAATGGTTTCCATCGAAAATAGTAATTCTATTTAGTGAAAATAAAATTTTATACCTTAACGTTCAAACAACTAAAATAAATTAAAACAAAAAAGGAATGGGAAAAGAATAATGGGAAAAAAATAACAACTTGCACCACCCCATCTGATACCCCCATATCTCCCACACATATCCACCATCATCTTCTTCATCCCGCCTTTGTCAACAAAGGCAGCCATGTCCAGAGCTAGGGAACAAGAGTGTAAAAAGGCCTCAATGGATCCTTATTTTTCATTCTCACAAATCCAGTTTTCAAAGTCCTTTGAACCCCTGTGCCATAGACGATTCATACTTGTAAGCCTTTCATCTCTGTGTCGTTTCTTGGTAAGATATTTGCAGTGTGATTAGATTGAGGACTGTTGTTAAGATGTTTTGAGAAATGGAGGATTATGGTGTTTTCAAGTACATATACAGGTTAGTAGAGACACATATTGTTTATCAAAGCTAAAGCTAAAATGTTTGATTGGAAGAGTTGTTAACTAAACTGCTTTCTACGGCAGTTATTTGGGACTTGGGAGCAGTAAGCCAAGCAAATAGCACAGAACACAGTCGCGCTAATTGGCTAGCAAAAGAAGTTAACCCAGGAATGTGAGATCCCTGTGTCTATGTCATTTGTATTCATGGAAGACCCTTAGTTTCCGGATTAGTGCAACTTGGGAAACAATTTTAATCTAAGAAATTCAGGGCCAGGGATGGGGTAGGATGAAGCAGTGTGGACGGGGGGATGACAAAGGGTGTAGGGAGGGGTCAATGGTGGCTGGGGTAGTTTTTCTTTTTCATTTCACTAGTATTTTCTTTCTTCTTTTACTTTTTGAATTTATATTTTGCTTATTTAAACGGGAGGGTTAAATTGTCTTTGGAGTGATTTAACTACTGTTTTGGATGAAATCCATCCTAGGCAAATTTGCTCAAATGTGGGTAGGGACTCCAATGTCAATTATCCTCATATTTTTACATGGGATTGTTTTCAGTTTTGTTAGGAATGAAATGAACTTCAAGACCAGATTCTTTTTTTTTTTTTTCCAATGGGTTCAGGCATAGTTCAATCTTTTTTCAAAAGATAGCTAAATAGACCCATGCTACATTTATATAGTTCTATTAGCAATCAGCGATTAAAGTATACGGTGTATAGGAAATAAAATTGCTAGGAGTAAGTTTGTGGTAGTTTGAATAGTTACAGGATTTATTAACCCCCACCACAACTCCCCCATGTAATCTTTGGAGGTAAGGCCATCATGCCCCTCCACTGTACTCATTTTCCCAATATATCTACTAGTAGGGGATAACGCTGAACCCCCACTATCTTAAGGAGGAGGCTTGAAAGTTCCTTCTTAGGACTCTGATTTAAATGTAAAAAAATTTTCTTCTGAATTTTTTTATTCTCCTTGCAGTCTCGTCCTTTTCTTAAGGACCGTAGGATGTTTGTCCAAATAGTGGACCCTCTATTAGAAGGTTGCTTTTCAGTACGAAGTCTGCAACATGCAGTTGCAATTGCAGCAATGTGTCTTCAGGAACAAGCAAGTTTCCGCCCTCTCATCAGTGATATTGTTATGGCACTTGAATACCTAGCTTCTCAAGCAGATAGCTCAGATTCTCATAAAGGTGGATATCATGCTCGAACATCGTCATCACCATCTCAGATTGAGGGTAAACTAGATAGTAGAAAATGAGCTCTGTAAAGCTCTCAACTTTGAAGTTTTCATATCAAGCAGCTCGACTTACGACTGTCAGTGGGGATGCGTTTCGACCAAAAGGATGTAAGAAGTCACTAATCAGACCTTGTGCATATCAATTTATCGAGCAGGACGAGAAGTGGTGGTGACGTGTCATCCATTTTCCTTTAATTGCTATTCAAAAGTTGCTCAAAATTGTATATCATCTTGTGTAGCTACACGACTGTAAATATTTGTTAAAAGCTGCTAACAGTTTTTTGGGATAATTTGTTTTTCCTAAGTCTAGATAATCCATTGGTTCTCTAATGAGTACAATCTTTGTTTTATCATTGTGATTAATTCTTTTGCATATGGAGGATGATCTACACTATTGTGGTTCTTTGCTAAAGAAAATATTGGATTGAGGGAATCACTAAAAGTTGGACGGAAAATGCAACAGAACACCATACGTCCAAATACTATTTAGTTCGTCTGGTTGCGCTTATTTTGGGAATTTTAGCAACTTCTGGATTGTTATACATTGCAAAAGGGCAATATTGCAATTTTTGTTAAATTATTTTTAATTTGAATTATGAAAAATCCCTGCTCAAGAGGATTTTGAATGCAAAAATAAAGGGGCACATAGGTCATTTTTCAATTCATTTTAGTTGTGGGGGCAAGGAAGCAGTAAATAGTTGTTGCTGGTATGGGACCGTTTGCACTATATAACGTGATTAGAATTGGAGTTTATAATATTATTAATTTATTTTAATAAATAATAATTTTAATAGAAGCTATTTAATATTAATTCGAACGTGAACTATTGAAACAAGTCCTACGGATTCAAATTTCAACGATAAATAAGTTTAATACAAGCTATTTCATATTAATTTGCACTCGAACTACTAAAGCAAGCCCTACAATGGGTCTTTTCTAATTAATTTTGGTAGTAGCATTTTAATAGAAGTTATTTCATATTAATTCGAACTTGAACTATTGAAACAAGCCCTAGGGATTCAAATTTTAAAGATAAATAAGTTTAATAGAAGCTATTTCATATTAATTTGAACTTGGGCTACTAAAACAAGCCCTAAATGGGATTCAGACGAGCCCTACAATGGGTCTTTTCTAATTAAGGATGTGTTTGAGCCACATTATTTTGGAAGAATGTATTTTGGAATAGTAAATTGATGAAGATTGTGTGATTGAAAAATATTGATGTGCTGAAAAATGTTATCTTATTGAAGAATGTGTGATTGAAAATAAATAGAAGAATGAAAATGAAAATTTTAATGTGTGTCAAACAGGGGCTTATAATGAATTTAAAAAAATACGAGCCAGATCGACTCGGGCTAGACTCGGCCAGCTAAGGCTCGAGCTGAAAGCTCGAGTCAGGCCTCATTAGGAATAGTAGATTGATGGAGAATGTATGGTTGGAAAAGAAGGAAAAGTTATTGATGTAATAGAAAATATTATTTTATTGAAGAATGTGTGGTTGAAAATGAGTAGAAGAATGAAAATGAAAATTTTAATGTAACTCAAATATGGACTAACTTTGGTCGTAGCATTGAAGTCCAGTCAATATTACTAAAAAATTACTTGAATGTTTTGGTCAAAGTTTCTTTGTATTTCAAGATGATTTTCTAAAATCTTCAACGAGTGTCGATTTTAAGAAGTGTCGTGAATAGAATGATCCTGGTGATAGAGGAGGTTCTTCATCTTAATTCTAAACCTCCTGACCAGCTCTGGGATCACTTTCCTCGACTACGTGAGAAATTTGAAAGTTGGATTGGAAGACTGGAAGTTATTAGTTAAGTGATCGAGACTCAAAGGAACCTTTCGGATAAAGAGAATGATAGAATATTGCTGCCTTGAGCCCATGGATGATCATCCAATCAGCTTGACCGTACCTGTGACGTAGTGGTGACTTGATAGCAGCTGAACTAAGGAATCGGTTCGTCGTAATTAACGGGCTTAATTCATATACATGTAAGGGAAAAATTCATATCTACTATGCTTTAAGAATTCAATTTCAAAAATATCATACTTGTAGAATCTTTTCAAAAATCAGGCGATCTTTAGTAATTTCTCTCTCTTCAATTAATGGACAGAAAAAATTTCTACTCTCTCCAACAATTCTCTCTTCAATGAATGGACAGAGAATTTCCTACTTGCAAACTGCATATAAGTCCGCTTATGAATTCAATTGCTAAAAATCATGTGGTCCATACCCAATCATCTCTACCATCTCCACCCATTACCCCCTCACGCCACCACTAATGTTCAATCGTCATTGTTGGTTGGAGTGTTGGTGTTGATTATCGCTGTCGTGAGGAAAATCGATTGTGTTTTGCTTCGATCGAGTGGTTGTCAGAGGTTTTTTAGATCTATTGACAACGTTCCTTTTTAATTTGAATTTGTTCTTTTTTTTTCTTCAACTGTAGCTTTGTCTAATCTCATCAGACAAAATTCTTAATGATTGGTTGTTTAGTTTTGGACATTTTTCTAATTTGTTGTAACGATTAATACTGTAATTTCAAAATGAAAAGATGAATTCAACAAAATAGTCATCACAATTTCCATCCATAATTGTTTTGGCGCTCTTCAATTTTTTCAATCGATGGCTATGGGAATCGTCCGGTGGTGGATTTGAGGTGAAAATGGTGGTTGGACGATGTGTTGGATGTGGTGGTGAGGACAGTAGTGGCAGCTTGAGGTGAAGGTAGAGGTGGGTTGTTGGATTTTATGTGGCATCAATGATTTTGAATTGTGTCTGTAGTGGTGGTGGTGGAGTAGAATGGATGGGATGAATAGCAATCGTGACCAGTTATTGAATAATTATGACTAATAAAATAAATAATTTGTGACCAATATATAATATATGACCTAAAAAATATACGATTTGTGACCAAATTTATAATTGTGACTAACAATTTGTATTTTTGTGACCAATAGATAAATTATGATCCATTAATTTGATAACTTGAAGGGACTTCTGCTTCGGCATCGAAGGACCTCAGCAAGACTTGTTTGAAGGACTTCTCTCTCAACTTCAACTTTGTCAACTCTTCTTCTTGACCTTCCTGACTTCACATGGATTGGCTGCCTACGTAGCTATCCACGTGGCAGTCCAAGTTGGACCTCGGAATTGTGGAGTAACACAAGTCATTAGATTTTAGACTACTATGACCTTAATCATAAGATTCTAGACCTCATTGATCAAAAGCTTTGGAGCAATGAGATATCAACATAATTTTGATAAGAAATAGCATTTTTCTATTAGTCTAATATTATTCTAGGGGACTTCATTTCCTAACTTTTTGTTAGAAAATTTAATATGATGTTCTTTTATATACATAACAAATGACAAGAAAAATCCTACCCAAAACTTACTTTAAATCTAATTGTAGATGAATAGAAATAGGAATGAAAAATTAGATCGAGACAGGAGTTGGACTCTGTCTTTAAGACGAATTTGTCCTCCATAGATGTTGACGGTGGATTGACAATCGTCTTCTAAAATACAATGATCTCTTCTTGCGATGTCAGTACTTCAAATCACAAAAATACGAACCAAAAAGTGTTTTGTACTCTTTTCTTTTATGCAGAGTTTAATGTGATAAATATATAAATGCAAGGTGTGATATGAAAATACGAAAGATAATGATATTAATTATTTGGAACATAAGGATCTTATTTATAAAAAGTCAAAAGTCGTGTTAAAAAAAATAACTCATAGGTTATACCTTATCTGAAAAGACACGTCTTTCTTAGAAGAATCCACTCTAGTGCCATTTATTGAGATTTATCGCCATTGGTGCGCCAGTAGACGCTCGAATGTCTAACAAGTACTCGTCTCGTGTCTAAGTTCGCTCGAGTGATGACGTAACTTTGTGGACAAACATTTGTCTAATTACACAAGTCGGGCCCATATCCGACCTATCTAATTGTTAAAAAATTATTTAGGTCACCAAAGAGAATATATAGGTCAAGCCCATATCCAACCTATTTAACTATGACCTGAGCCTACAATTCTCGACTCGTGCCTAGCCAAATAGATGGGAGCACACTCGTGTGTGCTTTGGACATAACCCAGTAGGACCTAGATCCCCGTTCAAAGACTAGTGGTAGTATCTTTTGGGATCCAAACCCAATATGATCTAGTTAGGGAGTTATAAACAAGTCAAAAGTTTATATATATTTTTTTCCTTACGTGGAACAGAGTTTATTCTTTGTTCATTTATAATCTAAGTAATCCATTTCAATAAATTTATTTTAGACATTAATTTTTCATTCATTCAAAAATAGTTTTAACATCCAAATATACCAAACTCATCTACTAACAGAGTAAAATGTAGTCAACTTTTGTCCTATTAAAAACGAATAATGGGTCCATTTACATATAAATATTTAGTTAAAAATTTATAAAATCATTCTTTATTAATCTTATTTCCAACACTTTATGTCCCCCAAAAGCTTGCAAATAAGGCGTAAATTAATAAAGTCTTATTCACAATAAATTCTTGTCGTGAGCTAAACTTTTGTATTTTGTGCTTGGTATGCTGGAGAATAAGACAATTTTGTTGCTAATATCATGTTATCAATATTCGTAATTCTTCACCAATTAATTGTGAATTCTTTTTGTAAGAATTCAATTCAAAACTTTTGGATTTTGTACTTGCCAAGTTAGTATCACTTGGTAATTTACAAGGTGGTTACTCATCTCTCGAGTACGTACAAACATGTAGTAATATTTTATCATGGTTTTTTCGATTTCATAACTCAATTTCTTTAACGAAAAGATAGAAGTTGTTGCTAAGACGCGTAACACTAAATTTGCAGGTCATCCTTCTCAAAAAAAATGATGTGTACTGATTTGGAGTGATATTACTCGAAATAATAATGTGATTACGGGTCATTGATAGTGGATTGGCCCAAAAACCAAATTAAGTTGGTAAATTGGGCTAGACCTTTGTTACCAATTGAGAAAATTAAAGGATTTGTGTCTCAAGAACCACTACCCTTCTGAAGGAGCATTCCATATGGCCCAATTCATACTAAAAGTGTCTTGAATTTGAACGTTGGAACTAGTTCTCAAGGCTTTCAAACAACTACCTTAAAAAATAAGATATTAGATTAATACCTTTAAAATTAAGGCGTACTTCAAAAATACCTTTAATTTTGGGTGCATTTGAAAAATGATTATAAACATGGGCTAAAACAAAAATAATGAAACTTCACCTAACGGTAAAGCAGCCGATTGAAAAAGGGGTTCCAAATACGGAAATCTTTCAAGGGCCAAACCAAGCAAAATTGAAATCATAAGAGAAAATTTAGAAAAAATAATAATAATAAAGTCCAAACAAGATCAAGAGTTGCTTCGCCAACATATTCTTCAAAGTTTTCTACCCCAAATTTACAAATAATCAACCTAAATCTAAAGGTATTTATTTTTATGATTTTTTTTTATTCAATTAGTTAATATTTTGTAAGATTTTGATGTTGTTGAGGTTTGTTTGTTTTAGTGCTTATGAAATTTCATCGTTAGATTAATAATTTTGAGTTATTAATATAAATAAATTTAGATTTAGATGAATTAGATTGACTTTTTTTATATGAAAAATCAACTTTTGATAACTTCATTTGATGCATGCAATGTGTTTATGAAAATTAGAATGAGAAATGTGACATTCTGTCACTTTATTTGCAACAATTTTAGGAAGTTCAAAGTGTAAAAAAAATGGACATGCCGTGTCACTTCTTTGAAGGAGTTAATGTATATCACAGTTAAAAAGTATCATGTCATTTTTCATAAAAAAGTGACAAATCGTGTCCATTTAAATTAATATTCTTGTGGTATGATTAACTCTCAATCCTACAAAAGAGAGAAGAAAAACTATTAAACAAAATGTAATAGAAATTTAAAAAAAATAAAAAAATTGACAAAAAATAAAAAAAGTGACAATTCAATTTGTGGATTTTTTGGGCATTTGGACGTAATTAATATGGGAATTAGTATTTCTTAACCTCTTATAATCAGTGTTAAGGGTATTAATCTAATATTTTATGTTTTGCAGGCAGTGAGCCTAACTTCCCTTAGAATTATGATTCCTGTATAATATAACATTCAAAGAACGAAATAATTATACGAAGAAGACAACGATTCCATTATTTTAGGGATAATATCTTGTTCGAGCCAACTTCCATACAATAAGTCACTTTAAAATTTCTGTTTTTCATGTGTCTTAGAAAATGCACATGGATACACACAAAAACAAAATTCAGGTGCTGAACAATATGATTTTGTAAACTTTGGTTTGTCCTTCTTGCAAATAGAGGCGCAAAAACCTGGATTACACGAACCAACATAAATTTCTTCTTGACAATCTTCTGCCATAACTTTCTCCCTGCCTACATAAACAAAAATTCATATGAATTAAATGTGCAAAATTGAGATTCCGCATACAAGATATCTGATAAAACCCGAAATCTGATAAGACAAAAATTTTAAATAATTTAATTGCGTAAACAACGATACTACTCGACATGTCTAGTGTACAGTAATCTCATTATACGAAACATAAATTATGAATGTAATGTTACCTCCACAAATTAGAAGAGAAAATAGAAGAATGGTAAGCACATTCAAACGCTTCATGTTTGGGATTTTTTATGGTCAGTGAAGAGATAATTGCAAGTAATTTTGGTTCAGCGTTTAAGCAAAAAATAAGGCAATATATAGGCAAATTGAGTTCACATTTATTGTCCAGCCTGTCTAACTATTTCTAAAATTTTGACCCTTCAAATTTACTGATTGGGGGACAAAAATAACTGATTTATCCTCAAAGTTATAAGGTAATAAAATCATGAAAAATATGCATTATAACTAATTTACTTCCATATAAATTATGAATTACGAAGATCATAGCAATCGATTGCGTAGATATTGACTTCAATATTTATTAAGGCATAATTCCCTGGGAAACTTGGAAAGAATTAAAATATATTCCTGGTGTAATGCTCGACGCATTCATGTTTGGGATTTCTTTAATGACGTCCCACCAAAATCAAATGTATTCACGACTTTGGGTCATTCGTAAAATTGGCTTGATGTTGTAATATGGTCAGATAAAGAAATGTTGTTTAGTATTACTGGTATTAAAATAGAAGTCTATGTGACAGTAATATAGAATTAAATGAGAGGTACAATTTATTGGTGATTGTGTGCGTGAATTGTTAATTATATTTTGAATAATTAAATAAAATAAAACTTAATCGGAATTACAAATCGAAATGCTGAAAATTACGACAACAACAATGAAATTGTAAACTGAGGCGTTTAAGAGCATTTTCAAGAGGCTCTATATTTTTAAAGAGTATATTCAATCATTTGGAGAGCATATATAAATTTAGAGAGTTAAAATTTTGAAGTACTCCAACAAACTCTTTATATTTAATACTTAATTTTATACTCCCAAAAAATATTTATTATTTTTCTTTATCTTTTATTTTAACTAGTTTTTCTTAAGATTACTTTATTGTTTTCCTACATTAAAAATTGAGACACTTCGAATGCATTTAATTATAGAGAGTGAGTTTTTGGAGAGTCAAACTCACTCTCTAAATGAAAATTTATTGTTTTCCTACATTAAAAATTGAAACACTTTGAATGCATTTAATTATAAAGAGTGAGTTTGGCTATCAAAATTTTAGAGTCAAATCTACTCTCTAAATTAAAATGTTAATTTCAGAAATCTCTTGAAGTATGATTTTAAATTTTGATTCTTTAAAATAGAGAGCATTTCATATTTTAAGAGTCTCTTACAAATGCTCTAATACTATATTTTTAAAACAAATTTGCTCCGGTAAGATGCTTACGGATTATTGGCAATTGTATTCCAAGATATAACGATTTCCTCCATGCAATAGAAACACTTCAAATTTCAAGGAACAATGAACTTGAAATGGTTTTGTACTCTCTACTTTGAGTGATTTTAATGAAAGAAAACTATGAATTTTGCAATGATTTGAGAGTAATATGATCAAAACATATGATATGTAATGAATTCAGTCTACCGAGGGAGTCCAATTTATAACGGTTGAGGGGTTATGGCACAAGATATTAGGTCATGTTAGCAAGGATCTTCTTTTAAAAATCTCAAAATATTATTTTGTCAAATATTTACCAACTTTAAGGTTTAATAAAGATAAAATTTGTGATATTTGTTAATTTAGTAAAGAAGTAAAAAGCTCTTTAAAACCTAAACTATATTCTTCGACTACAAAATCACTTCAATTACTCTACATAAATCTTTTTGAACCTTCTAGAACCGATAGTTTGGATGGAAAACATTATGCCTTCAACATTATCGATGACTTCTCTAGATTCACTTGAATTCTATTCCTAAATCTTAAAGATGAAGTTTTGAATACATTCAAATATTTTTGCAAAAAGGTTCAAAATGAAAAAAAGATACTCTATTAAAACTATTATGAGTGATCATGGTGGAAAATTTGATAATATCGCTTTTGATAATTTTTGCAAGAAAAATGGATATGAACATAATTTCTCGACTTCTAGAACTTCTCAACAAAATGGTGTGGTAGAAAGAAAGAATCGCACATTATAAGAAATGGCTAGAACTATGCCAAATCAAAATAGCATGCCAAAATACTTTTGGGTCGAAGCTGTTAACACCACTTGCTATATTGTTAATAGAGTTTTAGTTAGTCGAAAGAAAACTAAAACCCCCTAAGAGCTTTAGAAAAATAGAATTCTAAATATTGGCTATTTCAAAAAAAAAAAAAAATTTGTTGTAAATGCTTTATTTTGAACAAAAGAAAATTTGGAAAAATTTGATTCAAATTTTGATTGAGATCTTTTTATGATACTCATCGACTAGTAAAACTTATAAAGTCTTTAATAAAAGAACTCTAGTTGTTGAAGAATCTATGCATGTTACTTTCGATGAAATTAATCCTCTTGATCTTGAGAAAACTATTGCTAATAATGTAAGATTGAAAATTCCTTTTTAACAAATTGATATTCAAGACCAAAACAAAGATGATCCAAAAGGGGAATATAAGAAAGAAGCAAACGTTCAACAAAATGAAGTATAACCTACGAAGTATCAAATGATCCTACTCAACCAAAAGAATAGAGGTTTGTTCCCTTTCACCCAAAATAACTTATTATTGGTGATCAATTCAAAAGTATTGCTACTAGAGCTTCTATTAGAAATCATCTAAATAGTTGTGATTTCATTTCTCAAATTGAACCAAAGAGTTTTTAAGGAATTTGATTTTGATGAGTTTTGGATTCTAGTTATCTAAGAAGAACTAAATCAATTTGAAAGAAATCATGTTTGAGATTTAGTCAATAGACCAAATGATCAAATCATCATCGGTACAAAATGGGTTTTTAAAAATAAACGAGATGAAAATAGGATAATTGTGCGTAATAAGACTAAATTAGTAGCCTAATGTTATAATAAAAAAGAATATATCGATTTTGAGGAAACCTCTCCACCGGTTGTTAGATTAGAATTCATTTGCATGCTTCTTACATTTACTTGTCATAAAAGATTTACTTTTTATCAAATTGACGTCAAAAGTGCATTTCTAAATAACTTTATTTTAAAAAAAGGTTTTTGCTAAACAATCATCCGATTTTAAAGATCACAAGTTTTCGACTATGTTTTCACTCTTAGAAAGACTATTTATGGCTTAAAACAAGTTCCCAGATCTTAGTATGAAAGATTGAGAAAATTTCTACTTTCAAAAAAATGGTTTTTCAATAGGAAAAGCGGATAATACTCTTTATGTCAAGACTTAAAAGGATGATATGATTGTTCTTCAAATTTATGTTGATGATATTATTTTTGACGCAACTAATATGTATCTTTGTGAAGAATTTTCAAAATATATGAGCATGTAATTTGAAAATGAGTATGATAGGAAAACTCAAATTCTTCATTGGTCTCCAAATTGAGCAAAGTAGTAATGGCATATTCATCAATCAAAATAGGTATATACTAGACATGCTCAAGAGGTTTGAAATGGATGACTTGAAGCTAATGAATACTCCTATGAGTACATCCATAAAATTGGACAAAGATGATCAATGTACATTCGCTGATGTCACTAAATAGAGGTATGATCGGATCCCCTTTTTACTTAACCACAAATAGAACCAATATTATGTTTAGTATGTGTTTATGTGCTAGATTTCAATCAAATCCTAAAGAATCTTACCTTAGTACTGTAAAAAGAATTTTTAGATATCTTGTGGCATTAGAATCTTAGGACTTCGGTATCCAAATGGCACTCACATTGATCTACTTAGTTATTCAGATGTCGATTGGGCCGGTTGCACAATTGATCACAAGGCTTTGCATTTGTATCATGGTTTATTAAGAAATAAAATTTCGCTGCATTATCAATCGTCGAAGCCGAATATATCTTGGCCGCTAGTTGTTGTGCACAAATGTTATGATGAAACAAACTCTTAGTAATTATCACCCGTCATTCGATCATATACCAATCATGTGTGATAACATTAATATCATAAACTTGTCTAAAAAATTATTTTTGCATTCTCGAACGAAGTACAATGAAATTAGACATCATTTTCTATGAAATCATGTAGAAAATGATGATATTGTGTTAGAATTTGTGAACACGAAAAATCAATTAGCCGATATCTTCACTAAATAGAGCATTTGATCGATTGTTACATATTCGAAAAGGTTTAGGTATTATTGATGAATTCAATATAGATAACTAAGTACATTGATTTAGTATAATTTTCTTAAAAAGGGAGAACTAGACAGACCAATTGGACAGTCCGAAAACAATGTCTGATTTGACAGCAAAATATAGGCTTAACTTACTCTGCCAACCAAGATGTACGAATCATGGCATGATCTGGACATCCGAAGCGCGGAATTCCATTTTTTACAAAATCCATAACAGTCCCTTTTTTCTCTCATTTTCTTCTACATCTATCGCATATTTCCCCAAATCCTATCTACATACTTCGTTTCATCATTCAAAATTATCAAATACTCTCATATTTTACAAAACTCATCACTTTTACATTACCAATCTCTCAAAATTTAATCCACCAACATCTCACATTCCACTAAGATCGAACCTTAGTCCCATTTTTGTTTTTTTCATTCATTCTCCACTTCATTAATTCTTTTGCAAAGTTGGGGTCTAAAAGAGTGGAAAAAAGGCTCAAGAGCACTGTGTGATGATCACATTTACCTTTGAGAAACACAAGAATCGACCCAACTACACCTAGAGAGGGCTGATTTGGTGTAAATGCAGAATTAAAACTTTAATCAACAAGTAACAAGTCATAAGTTAATTATGTCTAGGTGATTAATCAAACAATTCAAATTATCCTATTTTTGAATAACACAGTAATATCAAAACAGTAAAGAAAGCAGTAAACAACACCAAAATTGTTCACGAAGAAACCCAATCCTGGAAAAACTCTGGGCACTTTGTCAGTCAAAAATCTACTATAAACTCTTGATAAAACTTACAGACTACCAACAAAATTGACGATACAAGTTTTCTGATCTCCTGTCTGAAGTTTGAAGCAACCCACTTGGAATGTGACACCAACACAAATCCTGGCTCTTCTTTATAAAGCAGTCATCTTGGAATGAGCACACAAATTCCAATATTGACTCTTTATGCAGTTTATCTCCTGTAGATCTTCCCCAATAATTCATCGTTTTTCAAATTCTTCATTGATCTTCTATGCAGCAAAGTTGACGAAATAATCGTTCAGCAAACCCAAGCAACAAAACCAATTCAATATTTGATTTGATGGCTTTGATGTTTTCAATGAGAGGAGCGAGTATGAATTGAAGGATTGAAATTTTGATCTTGTGTATGATGAATTCTCACTTGAATAGAATGTGTTCAATCTCTCATTCTTATATGTTTGTATTCATTATAGAAATATAGTTGGATCACATGTGAGAATATATTTAAATCTACTTGAGAGAAGTAATATCAAAACAGTAAAAAAAAGTAGTAAACAACACCAGAATTGATCACGGAGAAACCCAACGCACGAAAAACTCTGGACATTTTCCCAGTCAAAGATCCACTATAAACTGTTAATAAAAATTACAGATTACCAGTAAAGTTGACGATACAAGTTTTCTGATCTCATGTCTGAAGTTTGAAGCAGCCCTCCTTGAATGTGCACACCAACACCAATCCTATCTCTTCTTTGTAAAACAGTCCTCCTGGGATGAGTACACGAATTCCAATCCTAACTCTTTATGCAGTTATCTCTTGTAGATCTTCCCCAAGAACTCC
>CAIGRN010024453.1:0-14367 GCA_903798345.1 Fraxinus anomala
ATTGTTGAGCTAAAAATTTAAGAGATCCTGATACAAATCGAAATAAAATAACACAACTACAAATAAAATATAGCAAATAATTATAGAAGATGGATAATCTGCCCTTGAAATTGAGATGAAATTTGAAAAAATTATTAGTAAAAAGAAAAGAAATGATGTGAGTTTGAATTAAAATCTAGATTTAATTGTCTACTCACTTGCCATGGACGGTCGATGAATATGGTTAATCAGCAGTCATTCAATACTTCAACCAATTTGATGATTTTGTATGCACAATTGTAATGACTAATGGGTAATTGAGTATAATTTAATTAACTAATTGTGATAGATAATTGCCTAATTGATTTGAGTGTAATATAGATGCTTTTTTTTTTTAATTGGGATATGTTTAATTTTATTTGGATTGGATAATTTAATTAATTACTTGTCAGTTTGAAACGGTCTACAATAATTGAAATCTAAACCAAATTACTTCGAAATGGTTTGATTCGATCCAAAACTAAAATGTTGACTAAAACCAATGATTTCGAAAAAGCGATTTGAATTTGGTTTTGCGGTTCAACGGATTCGTTGTTTAGCCCTATAAGTAGAGTCATTTTTATGTGAATAGATCAAAATATTCTTTTGTAAAAATTTCAATAACTTTTACAAATGTGGTCATTTTAATGTAGATAGACCAAAATTTGCTTTTGTGAAAATGGCCAAGTTCTGCCGGGAAAAGTTTTTTGAGAATGATGATCTAAGAACACAATGTTTTAATAGCTTAACATTTATTGAACTAGATCTGCTAAAAAAATAACTCTTACATGCAATTTGGAACTTGAACACTGTGATAAATAAATAAAACTACCTTGAATTGCGTAAGGGGAAAAACAGGTATTAGAGATTGAAAGTTTTTGAATTCTGTGTTTGGAAATGTAAAATAAGAGTTTTTTTAAAATGTTTGAGCAAAATATTTTTTAGAAAGTTTTGTTGACCTTGGTGACGTGGCACAACTAATATTGACTCTACTTACATCCACGCGTAAGGCTAGTGCATATTTGGACAAATCATTAGAAGTACGTGACCTTCTTTGATTGTGGGGAAGGCAACCGCAAGCACTCATACGATCAAATAAATCAACATGTATATTTGGATGTGGGATGAATAGAAATATGAGCCACGAGTATGTGTATGGACACTGAGTTTAGAGAGAAAACAATAAAAGCGGACAATACTAAGATTGAAAGTGCAAATTCCCTTTTAATGACTCTGTGTGTGTGCTTTTATAAGACACATGACCTCATCTTAAAGATCGAGGTGTCTTGTACGAACATCAAAAAAAATTTCTACTTTTTAACGACATATTTTTCAAAAATTTACTATCAAAAACTCTATTTCCTCAGTAAGAAGGCTGTCAGGAGCCTAATGATTCTAAAAATAGTGTGTATTTGAACTTTAAAGAAAATGAGGTGTAAAGTGTAATTTTTACTTTTAGAAATTAATTGTGGACCTTTAAAAAGCAGTCGCAATATTTATTTTGATTTTAGTTAGACGTAGTTACTAATTTATTAAGTATATTCTTTGTATTAATATTTTAAAAAATAAATTATATACTAAAATGAATCACCTTTGACTACTCCCATTATTAATATATAAGGCCCTGTTTGACACCCATTTTGGATGAAAAAAATATTTTGGAATAGTGATTGATGGAAGATTGTGTGGTTAAAAAGTAAGAAGAATTTTTAGGTTTATGTGTAATATTATTTTATTGATAGAATGTGTGGTTGAAATGAAGAAAGAGAAAAAAATGAGAAATAGAATGAGAAAGAAATGGGTTTCAAACAGGGGCTAAATATATAACTAGTTAATTATTAAGTAATCGCAAATTTAAAGATGTTGTAACTCTAGAGAATGAATCATTGTGTCAAATAACTTTAGATAAATCTTTTATTTCAGCTTAAACCTTTAATATAACATAANTAAATATATAACTAGTTAATTATTAAGTAATCGCAAATTTAAAGATGTTGTAACTCTAGAGAATGAATCATTGTGTCAAATAACTTTAGATAAATCTTTTATTTCAGCTTAAACCTTTAATATAACATAACATATATTTTTAGAAATATATGCTAATTTTGTGTGGATTAAAATTTAAGTTAAAATCAATAATTAATTTTAACCACAGAGATTCACAACTTTTCAACTACACATTTATTAACTTTTATTAAAATTTACTAAAGTTCTATTTTTTAGCTACACCAAACAATGACATATTTATTATATATGGAGACAATTTTTCTTAAGACGGACCCTTAAAAACTTATTAAAATGTTGAGTGTATTCTTATTTATAATTTGTCCTTGTTGTGACAATTTTTACAATACGGAGGTTATTCTTATGCATAATGCTGAACAAATGGGGAAAAAAACAGACTGATGTGGCAGCTTATGATTGAATGTTTTTATGATTTTTTTCCCATTCTCGAAATGCTTTTCTGTCATCGACTCTCGCCACGTAGCACGATTGCTTATATAAAAAAAATTTACAGCATAAATTAGCCATCTCATCTAAACTATTAGAAAAAAAATTACATGCAATCATAAAAGCTCTTTAGTAGTTGAAAGTAACGTACTTGCGTTGCGTGCTTTCTTTGCATTCTTGTCGGTCCCCTAATATAAAAATGGAGCTACGTGGCTGCATTCACGTTTTAGCACGTCTATGTTTTTTTTCGAGCCATCTCGTCATGTTTTTACAATTTTGTTCTGCACTAATTAATCCGTAATTAATGTTAATTAAAAGAAATGAAGTTTGGGAGTCACCATCAACCAAGAAAATGAGTAAGGGGACACAACCTAACAAATCTCCGAAAGAGACTTCCTTAAGTTTCCAGCAAATCTCGCAATATCGTCCGCTCCTTGGAGCATTTTACTTTTTGACTCAAAAATTATAAAAAGATTCAAATAGTTTACTAAAGAAAACAAAAGCAACTGTGCGTACCTCCTTTTTCTCGTGCTTCTTATTGACTTGCTTTTTGGTAAATGCACCCACTCTCTTTTTTAATATTAAAAAATTGTAATTTTGTACGTAATACAAGACTTTTAGTTGGATTTATTTCTGTTTTTAAGCTGGAAGTAAGTTCAGAAAGCTTGTACGTTTAGAATGTACGAAATAATTGCTATCTATATTGGCTAAATAATCAAAATCGACATCATTACATTTCATAAATTGATCCAATGATTTTTTTATCAATACTTTTTAGGGAAAATTACAGACGTGGTTCCAAATTTTTTCCTTTTTTGCATACTTTACCTCAACATTCACTTTGTACTACCAAAAATCTCAAATCTTTCAAAAATATGCAGCAGAGGTTCCAATGGATGGAAACCGTTAGTTGACCAAATGAGTTGATTTTGACCAAATTTAAAAAGGGTAAAATGATAATTTTGTTATTTACCATATTAAATAAAGAAACAAAAAAAAAATTGTTCATTATTTCTCTTCTTCACCCCACCCACCACCCCGACTCGCCACCGCCACCGCCCTCCACTAGTCACCTTACTTCAGTCAATCACCACCCAAAATACTAGACAACCATACCAATAGAAAGCCCTCATTGCCCTCTACTCAAACCATCCAACATTGGGCATCAACGCTTCCTGTGTTGGTCGGATTTACACCTCAAAACTAACTACTCGCGTTCACAAATATTGGCGGCACAACCTCCTCCGGTGATACCCACAGATTACCCATGTCACTGGTGGATTCTACTCGTCGAGGTGCCCCTGTCCATGGTATTCTAATATCAAATAATGCAACAAATTAGAATCTACAAATCTATTTTTCGAACCCAACGAGAATGCAACATTCTGGACCATTTTTTAACGTCGACGGTCGAAGTCAAGATCGCGGACCACCCACTCTCGAACCTCCTCAACAAGGCACATCCATTTTCAATTTTGACGAGTTCAACTAATTTTAATTCCAAAACCCTCCTTAAAATTCAATCACCCGAAGGTTCCTTCGATTTTTTTTACCTAACTTTCTAGTTCTTGTTCATCGTTGTGCTTCCACTTTGCTAGGTTCATTCCACTGTTTTTGACTTGGAAGTGCACTGCATCGTGTTGCTGGGTTCACCCGTACCATGCCTACGAAAATGTTGTTTGTTTCAATCACCCGTAGCATGTCTAGGAAGTGCATCATGTTGTTGGGTTCATTCCACTGTTTTTGGTTTGGAAAATATTGTTTGTTTCAAGCAATTAGAAAAAAATTGTTGGGTCAATAGTGTTGAAAATTATTGTTTGAGATAGTGGCCATGGTGATGGCGTTTGTGACCGCCACAATGGTGGTAGGTGGCAGGATTTTGGTGTTGGGGAAGGGTGGGGAGTGGGGGGTGAAGAAGATGGTGATTTTTTCTTTATTTATTGTTTTTAAATGAAAATTAATGTATGTATGGAAATGCCCCTCCTTGAAATGGTCAAAATATTCTATTTTTTAATTTTCCAGGTTGATTAACGGTCAAATTGATGGTTTCATTTGGACATCTACTGCATATTTTTAAAAGGTTCGAGATCTGTGGTGGCACAAAGTGAAAGTTGAGGTAAAATCTACAAAAAAGAAAACGTTTGGGACCACAGCTGCAATATTCCCTACTTTTTATGCAAATTGAGACATATTTAGTGGTGAGTCTTGTCAATTCATAAAGCCCAAAATTCTGCACCTCTTTTGATAAATTACTATGAAGAATGCTGCATAATGATTTTGACATAATTGTTGACAATATGTTGCGTGACACGTTTTCGTTGGACATTTTAAAAAATAATTCACCATTTCAATTAATAAATTTTTGCCACAACCAATATTGTCAACAATATTGTACAAATAGCATAATTCAATTACTAAACAATGGAAAACATTTTGTCGCGACGAATTTTATGGAGAGACGGAAATAATTTATATATAGGATTCAAAATTTGTTAAGAATAAAACAATCTTCTTTGTTGCAAAACATTTTAGTTGGTACGTGGTTGCTATTTTTGAGAGAGGTCAGCTCAAAAAAAAAAAAAAAGCGACTTACTTTGTCATTGCTATAATATATTCTAGTTGGTACTTTAGGTTTAAGAGAATGAGAAAAATGTCGGCAAAACAATTTAGTTGCTAGGAGCTAGGTTGGGATTGTTGGGAGAGAGCGAGAGGGAGAGGGAGAGGTGTTGCCAACTTGCACCAAAAATGAAAAATTGGGCATCAGGATGCGACAAAAAATTTAATGTGGTTCAAATGTAATAAGTAGAATATTTTGGGGACCGAAGGTGCAATTGTTCCTAATGTATATAATAGATTTATGCTTTTTTACAACATAAAAATTATAATAATAACCACTCAAAAATAATAATATGGCATACATTATTTTTTTAAAATTGGCAAAATCATTGTTTGAAAAATTTCCTGGTAATTTCGGGGTTCATAATTGTATAGAAACGTGTTTCAAAATTATTCTCCTCGCTTTTCATGGGGCTTTGAACATAATATTTTATTATATTAAATAATAATTTCAATATAACTTTAATTAATCATATTTAAGTTTCTTACCTTATGTAAATAGTTACGACTTTGATCTAGCTTATTTTCCAAAAATGAATTTTTACTTTGTCAATTAAGCATTTCATGTTTTTATACTCTTTTTTTCATTTTCTCTATGAATGCTATTTATAATTTGTATAACAAAGACCGACACTCATCGTGAAAAAACATTTTTTCCCGATCAACCAAATACAAGATAAAATCATCGTAGTACACGATTTTTTGTTTTTTCATTAGAATTGAAAGTCGAATAAAGATAAACAAAGGGTATTTAAACGGAATTTGCAAAGCTCAAAATTATATCCTTTTCAGAATGATATATTATTTTACTTATACTTATCATCGATCTTAAAAATTAAATTATTTGCACTATAAATAATTAAACAAAATTCAAAAAAATAAAATAAAAAATTCTTACTTGTTCTTGTGGGTATGTTCGATACAATTGTCAAATGGTAAGGGGAGTTTCTTGTGCCATCGTCTTGATGTCAAACTGCAGGGTTGTGTCCCTTTTTTATTACTTTTTTTTTTCTCTGTAATTCACATGAATCTTGCACAACTGGAAACTTTCTTCACCAGTACTCAAATAATTCTTAGATAATTTTTTGGGTGATTATTTTCTATCAATTTATTGGCTAAATATAATAAAAATAATACTACTTGACTAGGTAGATCTAAATTAATTGAAAACGAATGCAACATGAGAGATATGATACAACAATTTAATTTTTCCTCTACCTTTAATAGAGCTTGAGAAAGGGTGACGTCACCAAAAGACGAAGAGGTTGAAATTGATTGATTCGAGAGGAACGGATTAAGATATGCTAACTTTTGTACATAACAACATTCACATCACATCAGCAAGGGCCTATATATATAGATGGAGTAATGTTAGTTAACAGCATTAATATTACAATGCCAATTTTATTTATTATTAAGTGATATTAGATGATATATATAATTAAATGAGTCACTAATTTATATATTTCATTGAAACTATCATACAATGTCACCTAAATTGATATATAATCACTTGTGTTAAATAAAATTATTCATTGAGAGATTTGTGTATCTCCATAAGATTCTCTCTATTCCCTATATTCTCTATAGGTTATTGACTTGATCGTCATATTAGCATGAGGAGAAATAACCATGTTTGCCATGTTTTGGATATCGAAGTAACCTATAACCATTATTAATGGGGGAATGATATGTTTGTTCAGACATCATTGATCACCATGTTTTAAGAAGTTATCGATTATATTTTTGAACAAATGTCAATTTCCATACAGGAATCTATATATTTGAAGTTCAGACCCTTGTAACTGGTTAAATTTCTATTTGCGGAGAATGTTGTTATTCTAATGTTAGTTAAATTTCATTGCCAAAACTTTAGCAATAAATTCATGCCTAAATCCCGTCTTAATTTCTTTTTGACTAATTTTTCGTAAGGCAAAAGGAAAAGAAGATTACCATGATATTACTCGCAAATAGCAATAAACCCCCTTTGTGATGATATTTAAAAAAGTAAAAACACCCAAAAAAAAAAAAAATCATAGTAAAGAATTAAGGTTAGGTTTACTTTGGTTTTTATATATACCAATTTCACTTGCTAGTCAGCAAGTCTACCGCATTTTCGATATAAAGACACTCTTGTGAGTTATGACTCACTCTCTCTCCCCATAACTTGCTCCACTCTCTCTTACCAGTTCTGTCCCAGTCCCTCTCTCTCTCTTCCTTCTCTGCAAAATGCCGCAATACTTCTCTGTCTCTCTTCTATCTTAAAGCTACAGGAAGAACAAGAAGTATTGCTTGGTCAAACTAAGTACAGTACAGATCTGTACTGAGCAGTGAGCATCCCCTGTTTGAGAGAGAGAGAGAGAAGCAAAAATGGCTGAGGTTTCTGCGAAGAGTTTTATGCCGGAATCATTCCCGGGCTCGACGAGTGATATTGCCGGCCAAATCGGGCTCCTATGGGAACTGATTAAAGCTCCATTGGTAGTGCCACTGCTGAGGATTTCTGTATACATATGCCTGGCCATGTCCATTATGGTGTTCATCGAGAGGCTGTACATGGGAGTCGTTATAATCCTTGTTAAACTGTTTATGAAAAAGCCCGAAAAGAGATACAAATGGGAGCCAATGCGTGATGATGTTGAGATTGGCAATGCAGCTTTTCCTTTGGTTCTTGTTCAGATCCCCATGTTCAATGAAAAAGAGGTTTACTTTCTCTCTCACACATTCACACACTGGAATGTGAGAAAAAAATTGCTGACATTTTCTTGATCTTTGACAGGTTTATAAGATCTCCATTGGAGCAGCTTGTAATCTTTCATGGCCTGCTGACCGTTTGATTATTCAAGTACTTGATGATTCTACTGATCTTGTAATCAAGGTATACATCACAAATCCATAATGTGATTCTTGCATACAAGAGGAAAATATTTTTTCAAAACTATATTTTAACGTTTATTTTTCTAATTTAAGGAAGATAATTATAAATATGTTAATTATTAATTAGTTTTGAGAATATCATTAATTACGTGTCTAAAACCGAAATTATTATTGGCTATTTTTTTTATTTTTTTGTAATTAATATCTAACCCTATGTTGTAGGATATGGTTGAGAAAGAATGCATTAGATGGGCAAGCAAAGGCATCAACATAAGGTACCAAATTAGAGAAACGAGAGGAGGGTACAAAGCAGGAGCTCTTAAAGAGGGCCTCAAACGAGACTATGTCAAAGATTGTGAATACGTGGTCATTTTCGATGCCGATTTTCGACCCGAACCGGATTTTCTTCAACGAGCCGTTCCTTTTCTAGTGCACAATCCCAACATTGCCCTCGTACAAGCTCGTTGGAGGTTCGGTAAGTCTCACACTCTTAATCGCGATTAGCTATCGTGCAAAAAGTGTCGGTGGTATATTATGTAAAAGTAAATGTCTAGGCATATTGTTAATTTAATAAATTTATTTGATTATATATTCTTTTGGTCTGTTTTTTTCTTTTTAAATTGGTGCGCCTTCTTGGAATGTTGCAGAATCATGTGTAACTAATAAGGTCCACCAAGACTCTTTTACTCATGTCCTGGGTCTATTTACGTGCCAATCGGCCACACATCACGGCGATAAAGTGGGGTGGGGTGGGTTTGGTGTAGGGTTTAACAACTAAGATTTAATATTACAAAATAATACCTAATCTTTACCTAGCACTTAGTTATGACTGGGGGTGGTAAGCGGATTGAGTGTCTCTTCGGCTTAGCCCGTCTTGGTTCGATTAGTGAGTGTCTTGGGTTCGTTTTGAGAAGAGCCATGGATCTAGACGAGCCTTATTTCATGAGCTGGCTTGTTTTGTGATCATTACTAATTTGTAAAATTTATGTATATTCTATCGGGACACGATAAATAAAATGCCTATTCTTAAGGGTCAATTAATGAAATATTAATTCTTCTGTTGATTTTGCAAAACCCTCTTGATTAGCCTAATGAGGTGCAGCGTTGTCAACCTTATATCTATCATCACTCACATGTTTTAATGACGAAAATATCCCGAATTTATGGGTCCCTCCCGGATTAGCAGGCGTGGAAGTGCTACATATCCGGGGTAGGTTTGTCTTTTACTAAAACAGACTAAGAAACAGTTAAATTCCTTGACGTTTGTAACAACGAGGATATAGTTGTAAATATTACTCCACGTGCTATTATGCGCTGGCTCAGTACCGACAGACGCATTAGTGGACCCTCACTGGCCCACTCACTCACCAGTCACCATTCACTCCTCAGTCCTCACCCTCCCCCAAAAAAATAAAAATAAAAGTAAAAATATTCTTAACATTTTTGTACACCGACAGATTGTGTCTGTATATTTATCACAAGTTGTTCTTACATGACTTGTCCAATTATTTTAATGTTCTTGAAATATAACAAGTCGATATTGAATCGTTCATATGACACGCTATGTCGAGGTACAATTCTCAGAAATTTTTAAAACTTAATTGGTTTTGCAGTGAATTCTGACGAGTGTATGTTGACAAGAATGCAAGAAATGTCCTTGGATTACCACTTTACAGTCGAGCAAGAAGTGGGATCATCTACTCATGCTTTCTTTGGCTTCAATGGTAAGTTTAGGTACCTAATTGGTTAATTAATTAATTGGTTAATTAACACTAAAGATACTTAAGCTACAATGTTGCATATATGCACGTGCCTAGCTTCATAGTTAAATCAAAACTTGAATTCTGCCGACAAGTAACATTGTAACTCTAGCTACTTCATCACATTTTTCGATAAATTTAGAATTGAGTCGATTGACTATGTGAATGCTTTTTTTGTTTTCGTTTCAACAAAAAGTGATTGACGCATATCTAGTAATGTAACTTTTAAATTCCAAAATCGCAACCCGCTAGTAATAGGTATTAATAAAATGGAGAAAATTATAACGAAATTTCGTAATTTTAGGAACTGGTGGCATATGGAGAATAGCAGCAATCAATGAGGCAGGAGGGTGGAAAGATAGAACAACAGTTGAGGACATGGATCTGGCTGTTAGAGCTGGTCTCAAGGGATGGAAATTTCTTTATCTTGGAGACCTCCAGGTACTAAATCAAATTGTTTGTCTAGTCGATTTGTTTGTTTATCCATTTAGGTAACATTGGGTACTTAGTCTTGACATGTCTACGACTGGACTGGACAAGACACGATAATACAATATTCAAGATTTTTCGACAAAAACCAGTATGTCCACTTCTAATTAATGTTTGGTTCCTCGTTAGGTGAAAAGTGAGCTTCCTAGTACGTTTAAGGCCTTTCGTTTTCAGCAGCATCGATGGTCTTGTGGTCCTGCCAATTTATTCAGAAAAATAGTTATGGAAATTGCTAAGAATAAGGTTTGTTTGAAAACCTTATAATTGCCTTTTGGTTTATGTACAAGGAACTCAAAATCTTTTGTTTTTACTGATTTTTTGCAGAAAGTGTCTCTATGGAAGAAGTTTTATGTAATCTACAGCTTCTTCTTTGTAAGGAAGATCATAGCTCACATGTTCACTTTCTTCTTTTACTGTGTTGTACTCCCATTGACAATTTTGGTACCTGAAGTTGATGTTCCAAAATGGGGAGCCATTTATATTCCTTGCATCATCACAGCTCTAAACTCAGTCGGAACTCCAAGGTTGGGTTCATTTTACTAAACCCAGCGCTGAATTCGCGTTAAAACTGCAACCATATGATTAACTAATGAAAGTTTCTTGTTTTTTCAGGTCTTTCCATTTGTTGTTTTATTGGGTCCTGTTCGAGAACGTGATGTCTTTTCACCGTACCAAGGCTACCATCATTGGTCTGCTTGAGGCTAAGAGAGTCAACGAATGGATTGTTACAGAAAAACTCGGAGATGCTCTCAAGAACAAATCCAACACCAAACCATCACCAAAAAAATTCAGATTTAAACTCGGAGACAGGTAAAATCCTTCGACAATTATGTTATTGAGAATTGACAATGAAATTTACATGTAATTCTTGAAGTGTGTTACTTATCATATGTATCTACGTGTTTGAATGTTTATGTAAACTGATTCGTGTCCTAATTTTTGTGCAGAATACAAATACACGAGCTGGGCTTCGCTGTATTTCTATTCATCTGTGGATGCTACGACTTTCTATATGGAAAGAACAACTATTTCATTTACCTATTTCTTCAAGTTATCACATTCACAATCGCGGGATTCGGCTACGTGGGAACAATAGTCCAGAGTTAGTTAAATTAATGTATCGGCAGAGTCGTGTAGTTCTAGTCTACACAAATGTATACAAGATTGCTCTAGTTTGGTTACATTTCTATAATATATTACTCAGAAGGAGAACCTATCATTAGTCTAGTACAGCAGATCAAGACTTCTTAAAAATCTAGTGCAAAATGCCCTGAAACAGCAGAAAATGTGCTAAAAAGGGCTTGCTGTTTGCATATTATACAGTCAAGAACAGATTGAAGCAGCAGAAATTACTTGAGAGAAACAGAGAATATGCGAATAATGTTTTGCTATCCAGTTTATAGTGCTTGTTGTTGTGTGACATTGAATTTCATTTTGTAACGCATTTTTAGTCATTATGCATTTTTTACCATATTTCATTTGTAGTAATACAATGTGTTAGCCTGGTTATATGTTATATTAGGGACTATTTGACAGGATTTCTATTTTAGCTTCTGCTTCGTGTAGAAGGGCTCTACGAAGAAATTATCTAAGGTCATTTTCTCTAAAAACTTTTCTAGTTATACAAATCACTCTAAGATAACTATCCGAATAAATTCAATTATATAAAGTTAACTACCGTCAAATTCAAAATACAAACACATAGTCCGACATTAAATCTTAACGGATTTCTTCAACCCATTGTGAGAAAAAGGGATTACTTTTATACGGGAAAAAAAATGAACTTCTCTCTTACTCGAACAAAAAAATTTAGTTAAGGAATTAAATCGAAACCCTCTAATCTTGTCCTAACTCGTGGATATTTCAAGAAAGTTACAAAACCAAAATGGTATGAATCAAGAACAGAACTCAAACTTTTCTGTGTGCTTATTATATGTTTGTATAAAGACAGGACAAGAACATAATTAATGTCGTGTCTTTAGATCTCTTCGAATCTCGTTTTGTCGTTAAATTCGAATTATTGATTTAATTATAATCTTATCTTCTATTCATTAAAGGGTTTATTCTAGAAGTCAATATTTTAAGAATAGTTGTCTCCCCCCGGGTTTAAGCAATAGATTGGGCAATTTTGTGAGTTTCTTCGCGTAAAAGTATTATCATCAGCTTTTTGCACTTTTTCTTGTACTGATGAAAGGGAAGTGCAAGCCCATTATCATTATCTTACTCTAAATCAAGGCCAAGTTACAAATTTTGAGGTATCTCAGCGTTAAAAGTGATACAATGAACAACCATAAGTAATATTATTTAATTAGCAAACCACTTGTCAAATAACTAAGCACTTATACTATCCCAAATAATGAAAGATGCCCTATAAGCAATTCGTCATGGATTTCACCCCTCCCTCACAAGGGTTCGAGGTTCAATCTTGACTTTAAAAATCTCAAGTCACGAGTAAGGGTTCTTTTCCCGCTCAAGATTATGATACATTGTCCAGACAATTCGATATAATTTATATACGGTTTCAAAAGAAAGACATAAATTTCAGATTCGTACAAACATTGACATACCTAGTCTTCTTTTGTTGAGGTGTCTTCTCAACACTGCTGTGCATTACAAACTTGTCCCTCCTCTTTTCCATTATTGTACCAATTCTAACAATGACATTGAATACTTCCAAGGCAAAAAACTAACTTCTCCTTCCTCTAAATGCCCATAATGTTGGGCTGCTTTACCATCCAACTGGTTTTATTCACACTCGAGGTCCTTATTTATTGCATTATCTGGCAGCCTGGACCACCCCATGGAATATTCCTAACTAATTCAACATTTCGAAAAAGGTTTAACTCTTTTGCGTGGATAAAAAATAACTCGTTTCAAAACTTGTCGAGTTTCAAATAAATATGTGTGTAACCATATCATTTAAAAGTTAAAAGTCATTAGAAATGGAAAAAAAAAAATTATGTACATCCAAAAATTAATGTAATCGTAATGACATAATTTCTCCCTATACAATGGTATACAATCTCATCAACAACCTAAAATTTTAGCGACATAATTTTATTTTATCTACAATACATTTGTAATAGTTAGTAATGCATTCGAAATTTATCATTGGAAATTCTTTCCCGAAATAATTAAGACCATATCCTCATTCATTCTAATTCGTGTAGGGAATGGGCCAATATTTCAAGGACCGTGGGTTGTACAGATCCATGGATTAGTACGGGATGATCCAACAAATCGAGGTCCAACATACTTTTACTATTTATTGGCCCGTCGTGTTTGCTAAGCCATGTTCATGGATTGGGCTTCACTAAAATTTAAGGGAATAAATTTTTTTCTTACTTTTTTTTTCTTTATTCTCAAAATATTATTTTCATTATTATTTTATTTTTAGTTTTTTTACAACAACAATTTGTGTTTCTTTTTACCCCTCAAAACCAAAGATCAGCTCGAGCTGTTTAGCCGAAGAACCATGACATGTCACCAAGCTAGAGACCCGTCCAATCCAACTCTAGATTATCAACCCTCTTGTGCATGACCTAATGTCACATTCTTCGTCCATGTAATCCTGATCAATGTGACACATAATGACAATGAGCTAAACTTACGTTCACAAGTCGTAGATTAAGAGACATTATAGCTACAACCTAAAAATTAAGAGTAGTAAGCTGTGAATGTCAATGGATAAATGATAGTGATTTACTTTCTTCCTTTTGTAACTAAGAGTTGTTGGGAAAAGTATGAATGACAGCAATAAAAACAAAGAAAATGGAGAAAAAGATGAATATGAATATTGAAACAAGACTTGATCACGAAAATTATATCGTTGTTCTCAAACGATATTTGCTACCTCCACAATATTTTTAAAGATTAAATTCACAAATAGTTTGTAGAATTATCAAGTCTTGAATGAAAAACACCAAAAGTAAAGTGATTCTAGAAAAAGTGAAAATGTAGGAATTAATTATGTGAAGTAACTAAATTTGACCAGAATTTTTTGGATGAATAATTGGATGATTTCATTATTTTTAGAATGAAAACTAACATGTATTTATAGTTTTCAACTATTCCTACACGAACTGGTTTCAATATAAGAAGAAGATATGCAATGCTTCAACATAAAACTACCAGAAAATTCGAAAAAATCCAACATAAC
>CAIGRN010024473.1:0-12470 GCA_903798345.1 Fraxinus anomala
CCGTGTTCAGAAACTTCAAGTTTTTCTAGTAAATTCAATTTTAGTATGATCACGTCATTTTATTTGGTCGATCATTATTTCGATCGATATATTTCAACGAAATTATTTCATTTCCTCACTATTAACAATATGATGCAGTATATTATGTACAAAAATGTTGTTGACAACTTTTTCTTTTCATTTCAATTCTATTTATTTTTCCATAATGACATAACTTATTGAGATATTTCAATTTTCAACATATCAAGTACCCGAACCCCTTTTGAAATTTTAATTTTTGTTATGTTTAAATACTCATCAAGAGTATATGCCTCATTAATTAGACCATCTTTATTAATTGCTTCATTTTCGTCTAGAGATTTTATAGTAGAATTGAGTAAATTACGCTTCAGGCGTATTATAAATTTAAATATGTTAAGGGAAATAATCACATATCGAATAAAGATGAAAAGATAGACCAATTTTTAAGAGTTTGGATTACTCCTCTTAATAAGGTTGACCTTTTAAGATGGACCCCAAATTCTTAACATGGTATCAGAGCCTATTAAACTCTAACAAGCAATTCGATCCGATCAAAACTCGTAAAGTGAGCATACGAATTTCAAAATTAGTCTGCTCAAACGAGCCAGAAACTTTATGTTTCTCTAGTAAGTTTAATTTTACTAGGATCGCATCCAGAAACTTCAAATTGTCCTAGTAAATTCAATTTTAGTATGATCACGTCATTTTATTTGGTCAATCATTATTTCGAACGATATATTTCAACGAAATTATTTCAATTCCTCACTATTAATAATATGATGTAGTATATTATGTACAAAAATGTTGTTGACAACCTTATCTTTTCTTTTCGATTCTATTTCTTTTTCCATAATATCATAACTTTTTGAGATATTTCAATTTTCAACATATCAACTACCCGAACTCCTTTTGAAATTTTAATTTTTGTTATGTTCAAATACTCATCAAGAGTATATGCCTCATTAATGAAACCATCTTTATTAATTGCTTCATTTTCGTCTAGAGATTTTATAGTAGAATCGAATAAGTCACGCTTCAGGTGTACTATAAATTTAAATATATTAAGGATAGAATCTCATATCGAATAAAGATGAAAATATAGATCAATTTATAAAAGTTTGTACTACTCCTCTTAACAAGGTTGACATTTTAAGATGGACTCCCAATTCTTAACATGGTATCAGAGCCTATTAAACTCTAACAAGCAATTCTATCCGATCAAGACTGCTAAAGTGAGCATACGAATTTCAAAATTGGTTTGCTCAAACGAACCAGAAACTTTATGTTTCTCTAGTAAGTTTAATTTTACTAGGGCCGTGTTCAGAAACTTCAAGTTTTTCTAGTAAATTCAATTTTAGTATGATCACGTCATTTTATTTGGTCGATCATTATTTCGATCGATATATTTCAACGAAATTATTTCAATTCCTCACTATTAACAATATGATGCAGTATATTATGTACAAAAATGTTGTTGACAACTTTTTCTTTTCATTTCGATTCCATTTCTTTTTACATAATGACATAACTTATTGAGATATTTCAATTTTCAACATATCAAGTACCCGAACCCCTTTTGAAATTTTAATTTTTGTTATGTTTAAATACTCATCAAGAGTACATGCCTCATTAATGAGATCATCTTTATTAATTGCTTCATTTTCGTCTAGAGATTTTATAGTAGAATCGAGTAAATTACGCTTCAGGCGTATTATAAATTTAAATATGTTAAGGGAAAGAATCCCATATCGAATAAAGATGAAAAGATATACCAATTTATAAGAGTTTGGATTACTCCTCTTAATAAGGTTGACCTTTTAAGATGGACCCCCAATTCTTAACATGGTATCAGAGCCTATTCAACTCTAACAAGCAATTCGATCTGATCAAAACTCGTAAAGTGAGCATACGAATTTCAAAATTGGTCTGCTCAAACGAGCCAGAAACTTTATGTTTCTCTAGTAAGTTTAATTTTACTAGGACTCTGTCCAGAAACTTCAAGTTTCTTTAGTAAATTCAATTTTAGTATGATCACGTCATTTTATTTGGTCAATCATTATTTCGAACGATATATTTCAACGAAATTATTTCAATTCCCCACTATTAATAATATGATGCAGTATATTACGTACAAAAATGTTGTTGACAACTTTTTCTTTTCTTTTCGATTCTATTTCTTTTTCCATAATGACATAACCTGTTGAGATATTTCAATTTTCAATATATCAAGTACCCGAACCTCTTTTGAAATTTTAATTTTTGTTATGTTTAAATACTGATCAAGAGTATATGCCTCATTAATGAGACAATCTTTATTAATTGCTTCATTTTTGTCGAGAGATTTTATAGTAGAATCGAATAAATAACGCTTCAGGCACATTATAAATTTAAATATATTGAGGGATAGAATCCCATATCGAATAAAGATTGAAAGATAGAACAATTTATAAGAGTTTGAACTACTCATCTTAATAAGGTTGATCTTTTAAGATGGACTCCCAATTCTTAACATGGTATCAGAGCCTATTAAATTTTAACAAGCAATTCGATCCGATCAAGACTCCTAAAGTGAGCATACAAATTTCGAGATTGGTCTACTCAAACGAGCCAAAAACTTAATGTTTCTTTAGTAAGTTTAATTTTACTAGGACCGTGTCCAGAAATTTCAAGTTTCTCTAGTAATTCAATTTTATATGATCACGTCATTTTATTTGGTCAATCATTATTTCGATCGATATATTTCAACGAAATTATTTCAATTCCTCACTATTAATAATATGATGCAGTATATTATGTAAAAAAATGTTGTTGACAACTTTTCATTTCGATTCTATTTCTTTTTCCATAATGACATAACTTATTGAGATATTTCAATTTTCAACATATCAAGTACCCGAACCCCTTTTGAAATTTTAATTTTTGTTACGTTTAAATACTCATCAAGAGTATATGCCTCATTAATAAGACAATCTTTAATAATTGCTTCATTTTCGTCTAGAGATTTTATAGTATAATCGAATAAATCACGCTTCAGGCGTACTATAAATTTAAATATGTTAAGGAATAGAATCCAATATCGAAGAAAGATGAAAATATAGACAAATTTATAAGAGTTTGGACTACTCCTCGTAACAAGGTTGACCTTTTAGATGGATCCCTAATTCTTAACAAAATATAATATTTATTAATTGTCTTATATGACGTTAATTCGAGTTGGAGTATTTAAAACTGGTGTGTGAGATATTGTTGATCTCATGGGTCAGTAAATACATCTAAATAAATAATCTTCGAACTTCTGGGTTGAATGATTTTTTGGTAGGATTTAGATGTTGACGCTTTTTACATTATTTTCAACTTCTCAATTCCTCCCTCTAATGCTTAAAAAATTGTCCAATCAAATTGACAATCATTTTTACTGTATTATAAAATATCAACCGTTTGGGATAAATGTTCAAACTACGCATTTATTCTCAATATTCTTTACTTTCCATTTCAGTATATTGTGACGGATTAATTTTACATATATTGTACTATCGAAATAAATTGATGGAAACATTAGACTCTAACCATAAGCCAAGTTATCACCGAGAGAACTATGATTTTGACATAATATGTAATAGCATTCCCTAAATAGAAATGAGAAGTATTTTGTTATCAATTAAATTAATTGGAGGGTTTAACAAAAATAGTGTTAAACTATTTTCGATATTTCAACTAATACTTATTAAAAAGTTGAGATTTAGGATCACTAACATTAACAAGATATACTGTCTTGATTGTTTAATTTGAATATTAAGCTCACAATATAAATTTTGAATAGTAATTTCTCAAACTTCATGTTGCGAACATTATGCAACCATCTAATATTTGTATCAAACATATTAGATACAAATAATATCTGGATACAAATTTCATCACTTTGACTTTTTTCTCATCCAATTGACTTCTAGCACATCTCGAATCTTAATCTTGACGTTCAACACAACTTTTGAGTATTTACACTCTATTCATCGAATTTTGAATCTCTTACAATTTAGCCAATTTTCACAATTTTTTTTCAATTCCGTCATTTATATCGATTTATACATAATAAACACAATACACATAACATGCTGATCAATTGGTTCATCTCTATAATCCCTATTATTATTATACACAAGTTCAATTGAATAAAAATTTATTGACTTTGCTTCATTCTATCATCCCTCTTATATATTATACACAAACAGTTCAATTGGAAAAATCCACGAATATTTCATAATTGTAAAATTATAAAAATAATTACGTAAAATCATAGAATATGACCAGAATCATGGGGATCTCGAGAAAATTTCAAGAATTTCATAGATTGTCTTTCATGATTCTAATTTATTATATTCTTACACTCTTTAAAGTTAATATTTAAGGTACTATTTTCATTCAACATTTTTATATATTTATTTCACTCTAATATATTCATATTAAAATTTTAAAAATGTACCATATTCAATTATCATTGTTAAATTCATTGATTTAAATACTATATATCCACATCATTTTATATATGTATCCCACTTTTATTACCCATGACAATGCATATAATCTATTGATTATGACCAATTCTCATCACGTTTCAACTTTTTTTTCTTTGCAGTGTATAGCAGCGTCTCCATACTGTTTGACCTTCTCCTATAGTAAAATTTTGCTCTGAAATATGAAATCTTAAAGCTTGTAACTTTCTTTTTGGCCCCTTTCATCTGTTTATTTCAGTTTACCTAGTATTAATATTGCCCGTTTTTGTTCAATCTATGCATACTTTTAGCCTGTGGCTTCTTTAACTTGATATTCTTTAAATTTTTGCTGTGCTTTCTATAGTGAATAATGGAGCAATTGCTTGATGTTCCATTAATTCCAAGAGGTAAATATATTTACAATTGTCATGGAGTAAATCAATACAAATCACCTACAATTACGAATGACGACAGATTTCTAATTCCTACAATCAGTAGCTAATTACACATTATTCTAATTCTAGAATTAGGCAATTGACTTAATTTACGTAATGATAAATTATTTAGAGTGATTTTTTCCTTCTATATGCCCCCTCAAGATGGAGCTCCTAGTGGAGATTCCAATCTTGTCCTTGAGATTAAGAAACTGAGCACGTGAGAGTGGTTTTGTGAGCGCATCAGCCAGCTGATCTGCAGAGGAGACATGGGTGACACGGAGCGCACCACGTTGGACTTGCTCGCGGATGAAGTGAGAATCAATAGCAACATGCTTCATTCGAGAGTGAAAAACTGGGTTCGAACACAGATGGCTGGCTCCAATGTTGTCACAATAGATGACTAGAGCACGCGAAGTTTGTATTCCAAATTCGCTGAGTAGGGAATAGATCCAGCTTAATTCGGTAGCAGTTGCCGCCACAGCTCGATACTCAGCTTCACTTGACGAGCGTGCAACTGTCTGTTGCTTCTTAGAGCTCCAAGAAACTGGACTTCGACCAAGATAAACAATGTAAGCACTGGTTGATGTGTAGTCATCTTTGTTACCAGCCTAATCGGCATCGGAGAAGGCATGGAGAGATAGTGTTGGTTTGCAATGAAGTACGACTCCGTGATCAGATGTGCCACGAAGGTATCATAACAGGCGTTTTGGTAACATTCCAGTGATTTGTCGTAGGACGATGCATGAACTGAGAGAGCTTATTTACTGCAAATGCAATATGAGGCCTTGTGAGAGTGAAGTATTGAAGACTACCAACAATTGTTCGGTACTCGGAAGCATTTGTTAGGGTGGTGTCATTGTGAAGACTCAGAGTTTGATCTGTTCCCAAAGGGGTAAGTACTGGTTTGGAGTCGGTCATGTCAATGAGCATGAGAGGATCTTGAATGTAGCGACGTTGCGAGAGAAGGAGACCAAGCTTGTGTGGAAAAACCTCAACACCCAGAAAATATGAGAGACTACCAAGATCCTTTAAAGATAAGCGAGCTGCAAGTTGAGTAATAAAACGTTGCACTATGGAATTGTTGTTCCCTGTGATGATGATGTCATCTATATATACTAGCAGGTAGATCATGGTATGTGTATTGTTGAAGACGAACAAAGAAGTATCCGCACAGGATTTTTTGAAGCCCGCGGTGAGTAGAAATTGTCGTAATTCATGATACCATGCCCTTGGGGCTTGTTTCAAACCATAGATGGCTTTGTACAATTTGCACACATGATCTGGAAAGTCGCTATCAATAAAGCCTGGAGGTTGTACCATGAAGACGTCTTCAGTGAGATGACCTTGTCAAAAGGCATTGTTGATGTCAAGTTGTCGTAGCGACCATCCACGATGATTGCAATGGTGAGAACTAGATGAATCGTTGTTGGTTTGATAACTGAACTGAAAGTGTCATGGTAGTCAATGCCCGGACGTTGATGGAAACCCTTTGCCATTAAGCGTGCTTTGTGCCTATCAACAGTACCATCTGGTAGGCGTTTAATGCGAAAAATCCACTTACATCCAACAAGATTGTGGGCTTGATTGGGCGGAACAAGTTCCCGTGTACCATTTCGAACAAGAGCATCATACTTTTCGGACATTGCAAGACGCCATTTGGTGTCTTTTAAGGCCTGGGTCACTGTTGTTAGTTTTAGGTCATCAGATGAGATTAGTTGAGCAGTAAAGTTGAGCTTTTGGATCGGTTTATCGATGTGATTTTTGGCACTTGTGGTCATGGAATGTGTGTTAGTTGGGTCTAGTTGGTTGGATGCAGTGGGTGGTAAATATTGTTCTGGGCTGGGAATGGATGAAGAAGGTGTCAAGCTTTGGTCTCTGGTGGTGATCGGTCGATCGAGGTAGATTGGTCCACTAAAGATTGAGCGAGAGTGTTTGGAGTTTCTGGTGTCATTCGTACAGGATTAGCATTTGAGAGACCTTCCATCGATGAAGTGGTGAGTATTGTGGCTACGGGAGAATCTGTGAAAATTATATAGGCAGGTGGTAACCAGTGAGAGATAGTGGTTGACTCGTGAGTTTGAGTAGATTGGAAATGGAAGACTAATTAGACGAAATTGACATGAAAAGAAATATAAAGGTGAGACGTGTTGGTATCAAGACACATATATGCACTTTGGGTGGAAGAGTAGCCAAGAAAGGCACAAGGAACGGATCGAGATTCAAGTTTGTGATTGTTGTACGGTCGAATCCATGGATAGCAAAGATACCCAAAGGTTTTGAGTTTAGAGTAGTTGAGAGTGGTGCCAAAGATTTTTTTCGAATGGTGAGAACATGTTGAGTGTGGGTGTAGGAAGCCGATTGATGAGGTATACGGCTGTAGCAAAGGCATAATTCCAGTAGGTTAGAGGAATGGAGGCATGCATGAGTAGAGAGAGGCCAGTTTCTACAATGTAACGATATCATCTTTCAGAATATCCATTATGTTCAGGTGTATGTGGTGGAGTGGTTAAATGAGTAATGCCATTTGTAGCTAAAAATGAGTTAAGAGCTTGATATTCCCCACCATTATTAGAGTATATGGTTTTAATTCTGTGATTGAAATAATTTTCTACAAGTTCTTTGAATCGAATGAAGACATCATAGACACGAGATTTACGCTTAAGCGGATAATACCAGACATATTTGGTCAAGTGATCAACAAAAATGATATAGTATTTGAAGTAATCATACGAATGCACATGAGAGGTCCAAACATCAGAGAAAATTATTTCAAGAGGTTTTGTAGAGACAATAGAAGAAATAGAGAAGGGAAGCTTATGAATTTTATACAAAAACTGGTAATTGAAATTTAGAAATGACATGTTTGTAAATTGGAGAGGAAGGGTGGCCTAGGTGATTGTGCCACTCAATAGTTGATGTCTTGACACTGGAGAAGAGAACAAGAGGAGGTTTGGATGTTGAAGAGGTTGGCCACTCATACATTCCATCCCTAGTTGGTCCTTTCAAAAGTGTTACTCCAGTGCTTAGGTCATTCGCCAGAAAACCAGAAGGTAAAAATTCAATAGAAACATTATTAGTAAGGCACATTTGAGAAATGAAAATGAGATTCTTTTTCATGGTAGGAATACACAGGACATTATTAAATTGAAAATTGCGTGTGGATGAAGGAAGAGAGGTAGAACCAGTGTGGGTGTTTTGAAGACCCGTCCCATCACCAATCATAACATCATCATGAGCATCGTACGATGCATGAAGAGAGAGATTATCCAGGTCTATGGTGACATGGTGAGATGTACCACTGTCAAGGAGCCAAGATGGGGTGTTGGATGTGTCAATTGTTGTATAGTTGACTCGTGTCGGAAACATGATGAACGTGGGGCTGTTGGGGAATAGCCTGAATTGGGTTGAGTGGAGATTAAACGAAATTGTGTGCATTATTTGGCTATGTGCCCTTGAGTGTTGCAAGCTTGACATGTTGCAAGATAAGGACGTCGTGGAGGTCTTTCAGTTCGAGAATTGTTAGAAGATGACCATTGATTTGGTGATGGTTGAGTTGATGTAAGGATGCCATGGTTTGTTTTGAGGATTTACTGATGTTGGATTTGCTATTGTTGGAAGAGATGCTGGTTGTGGTGGTTGGGATTGACGCAATGTAGTTTCCTTGTTCAGGAGTTTTTCATGAAGCTCATCAAATAAAATTGTCGTGTCTCGAGCGTTGACGGCTTCAACGATGGATTTGTATTCCTCATCAAGACCATCAAGGACTTTTTCAATCAAGTCCTCTTCATCATATGGTTTGCCCAGAATTGCAAGCTCATTAGCACGACTTCGAATATATTGCATATATTTGCTAATCGTACGGGAGCCTTTGATTGGATTCTTTAGTTGCTCTTTAATTTTCTTGATGTGACCATGAGTGGGCTTTGTATATGTGTTTTCAAGAATCAGCCAGGCATCACGAGAGGTGGTAGTACGATTTAGGAATGGAACAATTGCAGCAGATAATGATCCGACCATGGCGCTGAAGCTTAATTTATCCAGTCGATGCCATGTTTGAAATGCTGGATTTGGTGACTTCGTGCCATCAGTGGTAATGATATGATCCAAGAGCCGAGACTGACGAAGCCGAGCTTAGGACGAGACCCGTTGACTATCGAAGGAGGATCGATTACGCGATTGAGGGCAAAGCGGGTAAATCAAGCGATGTTATTACTTGTGTAAGCAACGATGGACGATGTCATGATCTACACGGGAAAAGAGGCAAGTTTCATGTTGCGGTCGAGGTCGGAATCAGATTGGATGAACTTGATTCAAGTAATTGAGAAAGCCTTGTCGGACAACTATGCGACCGCATAGTTGTCATGAGCATGCGGTCGCATGCCTAATTATCGCAAGCAGAAGGGGAGTTCATGAGCCTTCTATGCGACCGCATAGATTTGTACTATGCGACCGCATAGAACAAAATCTAGGCAGAAATTTTATTTTTTCGAATTTTCCTTATTTTACTAGGATTCTAATTTATTGCAATCTTTGTTATTTTAGTAAGTTAATTTCGGTACAATTAAGGTTTTAGGCTTGTCCTATAAATACTTGGTTATTATCCATTGTAAGGACCTTTTAACAAATTTATTATTGAGATATATTCGAGAGGCTATTGTGCTTTTCAAACCTTGTTTTTCTTAGAACATTCTGAACTTATCAAGATGATTCTTGTGGCGTTCAACATCAAGTGCGGATCACGTGTTGTGTAATCAAGAGGTCATTCAAATTTCTTTTTTGTTTGGTTATTTGGTTCATTAATTCTTGGTTCAAACTCAAAATCGGAATTATTCTTTGGGTTTTCTTGAGATTTTCAATCTCGTTGTGGGTTGCGTAGTGTTCGTTGTTACATGGTTCTTATCAGGTAATGGTGGAAGATGGTGCATTAATTGAGCCATCAATATATCCTTCAAGATTATAGCCTATCAGGGTTGCTTGAAATTGTAATTTCCATGAGAGAGAATTTATGGGTGTGACCTTTATGGTGGAATGGGAGGAGATGTTTATGGCAATAAGAGGACGATTATGTTCAAGAGAATTTGGAATAACTGGTTGAGAGGTAGCAGTAAGTGAGTGATCTGTTGAGGTCATTGTTTGAAGAAGAAAAAAATGTGCAGAAGGTGATTTCTGAGTTCAGAAGAAGAGGAGAAAGATTGGCTTACAATCGGTGCTCTGATACCATATAGTAAATATTGGAGCAATTGCTTGATGTTCCATTAATTCCAAGAGGTAAATATATATACAATTGTCATGGAGTACATCAATACAAATCACCTACAATTACGAATGACATCAGATTTCTAATTCCTACAATCAGTAGCTAATTACACATTATTCTAATTCTAGAATTAGGCAATTGACTTAATTTACGTAATGATAAATTATTTACGGTGATTGATTGTTGTTTCCTTCTATACTTTCTTGATTGCCCATGTGAATTGTAGTTGAAAGTTGAAGTATTTTCTCTAATTTGGTTTAGTCGATTTGAAAATAGGTGAAAATCACTAGAACTATTGATGTTGTTGGGGGGTATTTATATTTGTTTTAGTTGGTTTTCTGGGGTAATTACAAGGTCCAGTTGGGAGCAATTCCCTTTGTACAGGGCATTGCATTCACAGGGGCCAAAGGGATGGACCTCACAAGTAAATAAATAAATAAAAAGAAAAAAAGGGTGGAGCCCACCGTTTGTGAGGGGCCTTACTATGTACAGGGAATTGCTCGTCCAGTTGGTGGTTTGAGGTGGAAAAGAAGAATTTCGACTTTTCGAGGTGATGGATTTTTGGGAAGGATCATAGGATTAAATCTTCTTCACTTATAAAGCATACGATTTAGTGGAATAATTAGTTCGGAAAGTCAGTGGACGAATTTGAAGTAATAGATTTTATAATTTTTATTTGGATTTATTTTTGTCTATTTACAGCTTTTCCACATTAATTATGCATTTGTGGGATACAGTAGTAAAGTTATGTTGACAATTAAAGGAGTTGTTAGGTTGATTAATTTGTAGTTAAATGTAAACACTTGAAGAGATGTCTAATCAATGATCACGAATATCTTGAAACCTTGTCAACCCTTAATATAATTCAAAGTCTTCTTTTATTCATCTAATTATTTTTTTCTAAAGTGTAATTTCTTTTCTTAGTTAAAGAGATTTTCCTCTCCCAAGCATTGAAGCTTGAAACTATTACAAATTTAACAATAAAAGTAGTCAGACTGATAACATTAAGAACTCATATAGTTGAAGAATTTACCAACAATATTTCTTCAATGTGTTTTAGAATACAACAATATGAGGTTTCATCCATTCACCATGAAAAAAAAAAAAAAAGCAGGATAATGGATAATTTCCATTAAATTAACGAAGAATATAATATGTGACGGATATTTCATGACAAGTTTGTCTAAAATCTGAGGCTGGAATACTGATATTAGTTATTGATGATTCTTCCATAATATTTTGAAACTTGTTTAAATTATTTATTTTATGTTTTACAATGTGAAGATGAAGTTCTTGTCACCCTTTAAGAAAATAATGTTATTTAGTGTTATTTAATTAAATAAAAATAATAATTTTTGGTTACCCATTTAGAAATCTCTAAACAATGTTCTTCAATTTTATCATTTTAACATTAATAAGATCGAATCATGAATGTCAAACATAGAGGTCAACGATAGACAATAGCTCTCTCAAACACAGCTTACAACTTTCATTGTACCGTTTTCTTGAAAGAGCAACTCTTCTCAAAACTTCACTCAAAAGGTTTGAGTTGGAATCACATTCTAACTAAAAAAATTTTGTGGTTTCGGAGGTTTCAGTTATACGAGAACCAAATTACTAGATTTTTTTATGATTTTCAATTTGAATATCGGTATTTTTGGAAAGAATTGAAAAATAATATGATCATATAGATTACTAAAATCGCGTTACAAGTACTAAAATTTATAGAATGTGTATCAGGTTTTTAATGTTTTAAACTTGTAGATTTAAAGTTGTTTGACATGATGTGTCTTTAATGTTTTAAACTTTTACAGAAAATAGTTATATGATATTTCAATAACTAAGAGTCCGTTTGATAAATAAATGTATAAAGGAATTTCAATTTCATGTTTGTTGGAGAATAAAAACTCACCAAATCCAATTTCAATTTCATGTTTGTTGAAAACAAAGAAAATGCAGTTTAAAATGGTTATATCTTGGAATTTGATTTCCATTTCCACGTTACAATTAAACGGTCAAAGTTGAATTCGTTTTCCTCAAATGTGACATTTTGCATAGAAAAATTTGCAATCGAACATGATCTAGAATTTTCAATTTAAATCTCGCTATGGCTTATTTATGAAATTTTTTCATCTACGAGATCTTTAATAAAAACAAAAATTACTTGTTCCTCTTTGGCGTGTACAAGGGTTTCATGGTATTGAGTTTTTTATAATTTCTTTACAAGTTTGGTAGATGCATAATTACTAATTAGTCTAGTCTTCT
>CAIGRN010024493.1:0-10945 GCA_903798345.1 Fraxinus anomala
ACGACATCATCCAACTCTCTTTCCTTAAAACAGGACTTACTGCTTGTATGGAGCATTTAAATCGAAACTTAAGAAAGGGATTCATAAAAAGGTGTGCATACAAAGTGGACAATAAAGTCGTGGATTTAAATATTTATAGATAAGAAGTGAATTTGACGAGTTTAAATTATAATTTAAGGTTTGCCAAATATACATTTAAGGAATGGAACAAGAACTCTTTTGGGAATATTTTTTTTTATTAAAAAAATGCTGAACACAATGTTCTCTATCAAAAATATCAACTTGATACGACATGTCGTAAACTGATAGGGACATTTTACTTGAAGAATATGCTAAATTGTTTTTGTTGATATTTTATGATGCGACGACAATTTGTCCATTGATTTGAATAATGACCAGATTTTTTAACTATTATGTCAACAAAATATGTCCAACATGAATGTTAAAGTTGGATTCCCCATTGAACTATGCATTTGCAACTGATGAGAATACATTAAACAAAAATCTAAAGCCCCTATCTAATTTGGATAAAAATCAAATTTTTGAAAATGTTAGTAACATTTCTGAACTAAACTGTGAGACACTGTGCTCAGCTCTGGTGTAGTTTGGACTACTCCACGAGTGCATAAAAGGCTAAAAGCATACTTTTCCTTCTCGGTGCATGTTGTTGTATATATTTTTTGTTTAATTAATTTATGCTATTTAGATTTTAAGTTTTATGATTTAGACAAATAGCGTTCGCCATTCAAGTTTTTGTAGGATTCATTGGATTTTATTTCCCTACAGCTAGGGAGATTAAACTAATGCAATGAGTTTAACTCAATGCTAATTTCTCGGACTCGTTATCTAGCTCGAAAAGGAGATGAAATTAAATGCAACGAGTTTACTCTATGTTAATATCTCGAATTTGTTTTGGCATGGTAAAAGGAAATGAAATTAAATATAATGCGTTTAACTCAATTTGAGTGCAATGTGTTATTAACATGGGATATGATATATACAGATCCGATCTCCTACTTGCGGTGGACAGGATAAAAAAATTTCACTATTAACGTGGCAAGAGAATCTTACTTACAGTTCTCCTCAAAAGTTATACAATCAGAAAATTATACTTACAATTTTCCTTACCACATCAGTAGTGAGAAGTTCTTGTTGCCACGTTAGAGTAAAACGTTTTTATCCATATGTATATACATATTTAACTCTACTTTTTAAAGATTTGACGTAGCCCCTGTTTGACAAACATTTTTTAATTACTCTTTTTTCTACGTACTCATTTTCAATCATATATTCACACAATAAAACATTTTGCACATATATTCAAAACGTTTCCCTATATTTTAACCACACATTCTCCTAAAAATCACTATTCAAACCATTATTTTTCCCAAATAGTAATATAGTATCCATGTAAATGTTTATAGTTCAAGTTTTTAGCTCAATTCCGAGAATATTCATGAGTTTGAGATTTATTTCTTGTTTGGTTACAGCTTATTTATTATCTTCGTAAGATCTACAAGTACGATTCATTTATTTATCACTTATTTTTATTTATTTATAAATTAAACTGTTTCTCAGAAACACAAAATGAATTTGAAAAAAATTACACAAAATTGAGTTTCATATCAAAAAATTTCAAATCAAGACTATTGTTAGGTGAATCTTGTGCTAAGCAAATTTAACCCATTTTTATGGGGATTAAAATCAAATTTTTAGTAAATTTTGATAAAAAATAATGAAATATGTGGTTGAAAAGTTGTGAATTCTATAAAATACATAGTTAAAATTGATTATTGACTTTGAATTATATTAAAATTTAGATTAAAATCACTATAAAAAAGGGGCCTAGAAAGATTTTAACCAATTTCTCCAAAATATACATTTAAATAAATAAAAATATCACAACATTTTTACAACATCACATATTTACGCACGTGTTATCTACCGGTTTTAAAAAGTGTAGGTACTAATTAACTTTTAGTGGGATGGATTAATAGCAACGCCTTATATTATTTAGTGCTTGTTTGTTTCCCATTTTGAGTGAAAAAATAAAATTTAAAATAGTATTTTTTAAAAAATATGCGGTTGAAAAGTAAAATAATTTTATTGGTTTGTGTGTAAAATATTTTATTAAGTGAATATGTGATGGAGAATGTTTACTGTAGCAAACAATGTTTGATAAAATGGATAACAAACATGAACCTAATAAAAAATATTTCGTTATTACTCGACCAATGCTTGGCTTTATTTTGTCAAAAACTCATTTTTTTTAAAAGTTAATTTTCAATTACACATTTTCTTATAAAATAATTTTAAATAAAAATTAATTTTTTTTCTTATTTTTTGACCACATATTCTTTAAAAAATTATTTATTCTAAAGTGTATTTTTATGCAAAAATGGGAATAAAAAAAAAAGACATAATAAATTTATTTATATAATTTCCAATTATTTAAAAATAAAATGCTATAATTGGTGAAATGCTTCTCATTTGTGCGATGCATACCTAAATAAAATGATGGGGTAATCAACACACAACATTCTTATCTTTCAATATTATTATTATTCTTAAAAAGTCTACACTTTATATTTTTCAGGTTGTCACCCTTAATTACACATTTAATTGCCAGAAAGGTCATTTCGTCCATTTACTGTGAATATCTCTGTTAACCGAACACAAAATGTCAAATTTCTGAATCCCAATATATATAAAAGCATTTTCGAGAGGTTCTTAAAAAATGAAATACTTTCAATTCTAAAAAGCAACTCTTATTATGTTTCAATAAACTATTCAAATTGATATTTAAAAATATAGGAGTTAAATGTATTAAAAATATTCAAATTTTCAATTCTCCATATATTACCCAACTAAATAGTATATATAAAGAAAATGGTGATAAATAATATAATAATTTGGAGTAAAGTTGGAGAAAAAAAATAGAAAAAATAATAAATACATATTGAAAATAGTAAAATTAAGTGTTAAAGATAAAAATATTGCTGAAATATTTAAAAAAATTTATTTTCTGAATTGTAAATTTTTTTTTTAAAAAATAAAGAGTCTTTTAAAAATTCGACGACCATCCATTTAAAAATTCCCTTTCACTTTTTGATTGCGCTTTGTACAATTTTGAATGTTGACCCTATCGTTTAATTGGCCCAAATTTTTAATGGCCTAAGCAAGTTGAAAGGGCATTATAGACATTTCAATTCACTGAATTCCTGATTCCCATCACCATTACGCGTTACGAAACACCCCATTATTGGACCCCAATAAAATCACAAATTATCATATAACCCACAAATTCCTCATTTTCATTTCATCGACTCCTCTCTCTCTCCCCTTCATCTTCTCCCCTTCATCTCTGTCGAAGAAAAGGCAAGGCGAGTATGGCGCAAAAGAGGGAGAAAGAAGAAACGGAACTCAAAGTTCCCGAAAACTTACCACTATGCACCCCGCCGCCGATTTTAGGTACCGACAACGACAAGCAAACGGCGTCGTTTACCAATTCCTCGAGGTTGCCGGAGAGTTCAGATCCGAAACTTTCCTGCGACGATGATTCGAGAACCAGCTTAGCAACATCGCTGGAGAGAACCGATCTGGAATCTGTTGCGCGAAAAGTAGTTAAAGAAGTGGAGAATCGTGTAGAATTAAAGAGATCAAGAGAAGTAACGCGGTGTTCCGGGACCGGGTGCAGGAAGAAAATCGGATTAATCGGATTTCGATGCCGATGTGGAGAAGTTTTCTGTTCGGAGCACAGGTATTCCGATCGTCACGATTGTAGCTACGATTACAAATCTGCTGGCCGGGAAGCCATAGCTAGGGAAAATCCGGTGGTTAGAGCCGCGAAAATCCTCAAGGTTTAAAGAAAAAAATGTGCTTAAAAGTTACTTTTCTACAAGTAACTTAATCCAGACACGCTGATCCTTCTTGGATTCCATAATACGCCTCTCTGTATTGAGAAATGTTGAGGGAGGGGTGACATGGGAATTGTTGGGAAATTGTGAGGGTATTGTTGTCATTTGAATTATCGTGATGATTGTAGTGCAAGTTGTTATTATTAATTTTTTTAATATTTTAAGATGATGGTGGATTGAATAATTTATTTGTTGGTGGTATGGGGATACCACCATCATGTGGTTTGTTGTTTGTTGGGAACTTTAGTGGATGCAATTTGGCGTCGGCCACAGGTTGGATTATTGGGAATCACTTCCCTACATGACGGCTCCTTTTCCTATGAATTAAATAAACAAATTTTTTTTCTTTTAATAATGCTTTAAAAAAGGTGAGATTAAAGTAACAACTAATTTTAACTATTCATACTTTTTAACAAAAATTGCTAAACTTTTTATTATAAATTGTCATAAAATTCCTAAAAATAATTTATTTTTTCCATATTTCATGATTGTGGCCATTTTTTTTTGGAAAAATATTGTTACAAATGGTGAATTTTTGAAAAATGTGTGATTAAAAAGTAAAGTTTTAAGTTTATATATAAAATATTTTATTGTGTTAATGTGATTAAAAATAAATATGTAGAAAATTGAGTTTTGAAATAATAAGTGACAAACATAAACTTGTAGATACACACTGAGGAATAAAGTAGTCCACTTCAATCTAAACCTAAAATTTGAGGGTAAACTTGTGCTTTGGGGCCTTCAACTTGAATTGATAATTAATTTTTGAATAAGAGCAAGAGGATATGACGAAATGCATCTGAATTTTTGTTAAATTATCACTTAGCTTAGTTGAAAAAGCATCTCACCTAAAGTATCCATGGTGGAAAGCGAATCTCAATCTCATGAAGTTACAACTGTATTTAGTTTTTAAAAAAAACTGAAATAGATTGGGCTTTTGCTTTTGCTAGTCAATATTTGCGAACTTAGCTCGGGAGTTGGTAACTGTGGTTTCTTGATGTGGGAGGACTCGTTAAACATGCACAAAACCGACTAAAATGGGAACACTTCCTCTTGCACACGACCCATTCTTGCTCCAGAATGGGTAACTGGAATCTCAAAATATGGAAATGTTGTAACCTACTGTATGCAGTATGCTATCACATCCACTGATGCTTTTGAGCAACAAGACTTTTCCCCTTCAAAAAATGTATAATCCTAACAAAGAAAGGCATATTACTCTTCTGAAAATGATATTAGTTGCTACATTCCACTCCAAACAAATTTATCTATGAGATGTCCTATAACAAAAAGTTTTGTCTTTCTTGGGTAATAAACAAGCTCTTATTCACATCCAAATCCAGGCTCCCGAGTTTCACACTGAAATAAGGAATTTATGAGAGGGGACATGCTCACACATTAATATGTAGTAAGGAAACCACAATCAATCAGATATAGAAAGAAAAACAACTCCAATGGATCAATAAATGAAGCAAGTCTCATGTAATATCATCCGTGGCAGCAGATTCGAGTTATTTTCCATATTGTTCCTCATATTTTCCATAACAATTGAATTCACGTTATTTTTTCCAACATAGATTTTGAACAGAATTTAATAGTCTATAAACTTTGATTTGTTATAGAAACAAGATAACTAATGCAATCAATCTCCAAATGAAGTCATTTTAACTGATGATGAGTTGAACATATACAGATTTTTTTTTTTTTTTTTAGTAATTTATTAAACTTATTTTCATGTTATATGCAGTGTGAATCACATTTCCCAATTTAAATTCTGTTATACCCTCATTGTTAAATATTTCCTTAGCCTTCTCATAGTGTAAGGGTAAAGATTTTTCGTTGTTCTAGGGATGTTTCACACTAGAAAACACATTCAAAAATGTCTTTCGTCATTTACCAATTATCATTTTCTTAGCTACAATGTCGATCCCAGCCTTAAATTGCGTAGGGCTGAACATTCCTTTCAATTACTAGAAGATAATTTAAATTTTACCTTCGAAACAAATATAGCGACGCTATGAGAACAAATTATAGAACTGTGATATTTGTATTCTGGTTCAGACTACATAGATTTAAGTTTTTTGAGTTTGAAATGTATGAAATTAATATGCTTGAAGCACCACCAAGGGACGAAACATTAGTAGGGGCAGTTTCTTCAATATATTTTATTGGTGAAATACACAACAATATCAATATTTGGTATGTCCAGTATAGCTCGGAACTTATTTATAGTACCTGCGACTTCATTAATAGTTACAAACACAAGGTCTATCATGTGAGATCTTATGTTAGATTGAAATGCATCACATGAAATACAATTACTTCAAGAAGATGAAAGTGGCAATCCAACATCTTTTCAGATGTATACTTTCATACTAATAAGGTAGAATTGTAAGTATTTTTCATTTTTTAAACGTTATTATATTATATTAATTTCAAAAAAAATTGCACTCTAAATATTCACCTGTATACAATTTTAACTTCGCATATGTATCGTATCCGATCCCAAGCCAGAATAAGGAGTAAGGTTTTTAAAACTCTAAAATGCTTTTGACAAAATATAATTTCTTCATTATACATTTTTTTGTTTGAATTCAAAAAACAAAGAGCAATTGTAAGCTGGCTCGCTTGCCCTATCGGCGAGCTCGTGGGAAAAGCAGAGCCTCACATCGATGCAGTGAGCTAGCTCACGAGAGCAGAACCTTCTGGTGGGGCCAAGCCACCTTATTTGTCGCTTTATCCCCATATTCATAAGCCAATTGAAATTTGAAACCCAATTCCATTCTAAATTAACCTCATTCTTGATTTCTCCCCCACCCAATCCCCGTCTCCAAAAATTTGCCACCAAACCAGGACTATATTCTTGACTTTCCAACAATAATTACAAGATTTTCAACGGGTTATTAAGTTAGATGCTAAAAATTTATGCTTCAATCCGTAAGTTCTTTCTTTATCCCCATTTTCTTTTTAATTTCGCAATTTGGATTCTAAGAAAAATGTATAGAAAATGAAAGAAAAATACCAAATTTTTTTTGAAGCTTAAAGTTGGTCACGTGACCATGTTTTTCTCAAAAACAAGGAAAACATATTTTTTTATGGGGGGTAGGTTTTTATTTTCTATACAATTCACACTTCCCAAAATCTCAACTTTATGAAAAAATACAACATTTTCTAGGTTAAAAATTAAACCAATCAAGCACATTTAATTGACAACTTTCATGCAAATAAGTTTTAGGCAATTTCAATTGTCTAGAACTTATTTTCTTTCCATGTAAGTTCCATACTTGCGATAAAAAACATCATAAGTGTAATTTGCAATTGCCCCCATTGAAAAAGTTTTACCCTAATTTCGTGGTTGCTTGTTGCATTAATTGGATCGAGTAGTATATTGAATCATGAATATTTTTTCATAAAAAATTGATTGCTAGTTGCTCGAATGCTTGTTACTAGACTGCTGGTGCCTATTTACTTCACACTTGATTTCTCATCGCTGAGATACACATTTGGCAATTAGCAAGTACTATGCTTGCCATCGCATTTTTTTTTTTTTTTTCATTTTTTAGCTAATTGCTATTGTGCATTATAACAGTTTATATGTAAATGTTGGATTATTGTTGCTTTGTCAACAAATCACTGAATTGTTGATTGATTGGATAACTTGAACTTGTCAACTCATTATTGGATGTTATTGCCTTGCTAGCTTTTTGTTCGATTTTATAATTGTTGTTGGAGTGCCAGATTATTGATGGATTGTTATTTTTTGTTTGCGGTTTATAGAATTTATAAATGAAAGGTCCACCTCCTCGGGAAAAGTAAGAACTTCTTTTCGTTCGTTTTAAGGGTAGATCAATCTAGTGAAAGGACACTATCAAACAAGAATCGTTGATAAAATAAATATGAATTCTATTATAGATGAATTTTATGTTTCACAATTCAATGACTTTTAATGTTATATATGAATTTTATTACGTCAACTTTTTTAAATTTCAGCCCCCAGACTAAATTCTTCTATCCGCCTATGCTTGGAAGACATAAAAAAGAAATAGTGCCAATCCAGGATTCTATACCAGTATACCACTTCATTTAGATAGGCTGAAAGCCTGAAATCATAACATGGCCAATAAAACAGAAACGCCGTGCTATATCACACACATTGCATGACTAAAATGTTAATGCAGCATTCCCTAGCCTTATAGGCTCAAGGTAGAAAAATGATCATTTTGTTGTAAGTTGAGATTAAATATGCAAATTAACAAAAAATGTTTCTCCTCTCTGTGTGTGAGTGATATGAAGGGCGAAAATTCATTTTTGGATGTAACAAACTCAAACCTGGCTCCGCTTCCTCCTTCCTCGAAAGGCACAGGTAATCTTTCCATGGGAGATAGCAAAAAATCCAGTTAGAACATCATTCTGACATAAAAAAGAAAAGACGTTAATTGACTTATGAGGAACAGAAGAATGTGCTTTATCAAGTTTCCATTTATATTGTTTGAAAGAAACTCAGAAATACAAATAAGAATGAAAATGAGCAATTATCATCTGTGCGAATAATCCCTTTACCTTGAATACACTAGTGACTACTGCAATTGTCATGACTCCAAAATTGCAATTGAAGAACTCGTGAAAGTAGAGAATTCAATAACATTCCATGATCTTTTCTGTTCAATGCCGTAATTTAACAGACCTCCAACTGAGTATCTCTCCATAACTTAATAATGTGGAGGCTCTCCTCTTCTGTTGATCTATGTAGAATAATTCGAGAAGCATAACCCTTCTTCATCATTTGAAGACAAATTTCAGAGGGGTTATTATCAGTGAGTGTAACCAAGTACAACCAACCTTTATCTGACAAAAGCTTATCAGCAACAGACAATATCTTATCAATAACACTCCGTCCATTCTCACCTCCAGCCCAGGCAGATGCAATACCAAACTGACCAACTTCGTATTCTGGTGTTGGCACGTATGGCGGATTCACAACCATCACATCTACTGATCCAGCCAAACGCTTCTCTAACCCTGATGCAATGTCAGTTGTTAACAAATCGGCATGACATCCATGTGCTTCCATTGTTTTATGAGTCACTCCAACTGCATGAGGGTTAATATCCGTTGCAATGAAGTAGCAACCAGAACTATCTTTCCCAAGCATAAGAGCTAGAGAAGTAATAACGTATCCACTACCGCAACCAACTTCCATGCAAATTGAAGGACGGTGCTCTAATAAGTTTGCTCTATCCGCTAGAAGTGCATCAACCAATGCAAATGAATCATCACATGGGTCATATACTTCAGGATGTGAACTCACCAGACGGATTTGAGCAGTTCTGGAAAGCATTTTGAATAAAATCTGCTGAAATATTTTAATCTAATGAAGTATGCAAGGCAATGGACCTGAAAATTGTTGATATCAACAATAGTAACTTCAGTCATGTTACAGAAACTCTACACACATAAAAGAATCAGAGATGGAAATCCATTTGTAGCTTCATATATGGTTGCCTCGGAGTTGAGTTTCTAGATTCAAGAATTCTCGTATCATATAAATCAATACCAAAAATTAACTTAGCCTTTCTGTTTTTTTCATTTTGGGCAGATAGCAGTGCAGGTCCCTAAACTTTTCAGTGTAACAAGTTGGTCCCAACCTATTACTTCACTGCTTTGAAAGGCTGGAGACGACTTATTAGGAATGTCCATTGCTATTCTTCCTTTCATTATTTCCAGGAAGTAGTTAATCAACTTTGAACTTTGAGCATTTTTTGTTTCCCGAACGTCAATTAAAGAACTTCAACGGTTTTATATTTTACATTAAAGAAAATCAAACTCCTCCAATTCATTCAGCATTACTCAAATAGAACAAATTAATCTTTTAAGTGACAAGAATCAATTGTCATCCAGCACAAATTTTACCAGACGGGCTGTCAGTTCTAACGGCAAGGAGAAAACCATAAACAACCACATCAAAATTCAAGAGAGATTGTCGAGAAAATCTCTGTTATGTAAGGAAGATTACTACTAAAGAAACAACAATTTTGGGGAATAAATAAATAAATTCAAGGAGCTCGAAGATAATGAGATTGGCGGGTGGACGAAGTGTTCAAATTAAATCATTCACAACAATCAAATCGAATGCGAAATTAATATATAAAGCCCGTTTTTGCACAAATACCTTCCAGGGATTGCTTATGCAGAAGTTGACTTGTCCTGGTAGAAATCACGGAAACACACGATAAATTGGTGACGAGAAACCCTTAGTCCTATTGCTCTGTCAATAAGACTTCAAATGGGACTGGGTTATAGTTGAATATGCACTCATGGATTACATCGTGAAGCTTTTAATTGGGCTTTACATGGTTATAAGCAAGGGAAAAATTCATATATATCAGATTTTAAGTTTGGTAAATGCAAAAATCAGATTTTAAGTTTCACAAATGCAAAAATTAAGTATTTATTTATTAATTAGATTACAATTTTATAATTAATGATCATATATATATAATTATAGGTCACAATTTATTTATTGGTCACATATTATCAAATTAATTAGTCACAGATGATTTCGAGGTCACAAATTCAAAATTTTATATGTCACAATTAATTTTACATATTTTCAAATTTATTAGTCACTGATTATTTNATTGGTCACATATTTTCAAATTTATTAGTCACTGATTATTTTTCAGTCACATATTGTCAAATTTTTAGGTCACAATTAAATATTTGGTCACAGATAACTAAATACTTGTCAAATTTTTAGGTCATAGTTAAATACTTTATCACTGATAACCAAATACTTGGCCACGGACCACTGGCATTATCACTTCCACCACCACCAACCACCGCCATTGTCTTCACCCGTCTTCACAGCAGTGAGATCCACCACCATCCCCATCACTGTTGCCGCCACCACCGACACCACATCGCCACCACGAACAAATCACCATTTGCAACTACAAACCACCACTGCTACTACCAGATCCACTGCCAGATTCAACAAAAATCACCCAAACCACCACCGTCACCTCAAG
>CAIGRN010024498.1:0-12900 GCA_903798345.1 Fraxinus anomala
TTGAAAACATGTTTAGATCGAATATTATAACTAACATTTAAAACTCAGGTTGGTACAAACAAATAAGTACTATGGAGCTAAGCCACAAAATCAATTAAAGGTTTCATAAATGCCAGAATGAAGTTATTCTAGGGGGTAAGATGAAAGAAGCGACAAATTAACAAAGAGTTGAGCACAGTGTTCCACAAACTTCAATCAAGATTTTGGAAAGTCAATGAGCTACAAAAAATTGTGTTCAAAAACTCTATTTCAGCTCCAATAAATCTTAAAAGAAATATAACTTACCATTGGATCAAGCATGAACCTTATTGCAGCAACCAATTTTTCAAGGGAAAATTCATCCACAGGGATTGGTGAGGGGCCTACTCCCCTGGCATGCACCCGGTCTCCCCAAAATGGTTGGTCTCCAAAGAAAGGTACAACAGTTGTCGGGCACTATAAGGCAGTAAGAGGAGAAAGAAATAGGCAAGAGATTTTATCATAAACTAGAAATTGTAAAGAAGTTCTTCCAGGGAAGTTATTAAAGAGCATGATAATTACCGCAGCTTTAAGACCAGCAGCAGTTGTTCCAGCACCTCCATGATGCACCTGGAGAAATATGCAACAATTCACGTGAAATTAGCAAAAGTGAAACAAAAATGGTATGCAAAAGAAATGCTTAATGAGGATGTTTGACTGAGCTTATAAATAAGTAGAAAAAAAAAAAGTTTATAAATTTTGGAAGTATCTCTTATGTTATGTAACTTTTAATCTTTTCCAACTTTGACCTATATAAAAAATAATTTTATTAACTTAATTATAAATAGAACTTCTAAGCTTCGCTAAACAGGCTCACAGATGTTCATCTTTGTCCTTTTATGAAATTAGTAAGAAGTGGTTTACCACGGCAGCACATCGAGCAAACAACCAATCATGGGGGCAATTATCCAACAGATAGATGAAGTCTTTTCGCTCCGCCACTGAGAAACGAAGATTAGCTCCGAAGTTTACTACTGTCAAGCAATAATTAAAACACGAGGAAAAATCATGTATGCTTGCAGCCATAGAGATTTAAGTGTTGACACATACGGTTTCCAAGGCCACCCCAGCCTTTGTTAATGATGCCCCTTTGTCCAGTATTCTCGAGAGCTTTAACAATTATCTGAGTCATCTTTTCTGGCTCTTCGACAGGCTGTAGACAAGAAATAAAAAGTTAATTTTTTCATCTCTAAAAAGACCCAAGTTTTTTATGATGCTTCATTTTTATGTTATTGTTATGGAAAATGCTGCTTGTACCACCTGGTTTACAGAATGCACAGGTGGCAAGATCCAAAATGGTGCAAGATCTTGCCACCTGTGCATTTTGTAAACCAAATGGTACAAGTAGCATTTCCCTATTGTTATTTCTCTTGCCAGGTGACGTCTCTTTATTCATTATCAGAGAAGAGAGAAAATGTCATATATGACAATTGACAATTAGGAGTCAACATAAAGAGCAAGATATAAACTTGAGCATCACATTTTCTTTCACAAACTATATTATATTCAGGATATGACAAAACCACTGAGAAAACTCCAGCTATAGTGTGTTTGAAAATCATTATAAAATCTGGAAAGTTTACTTTCAGCTAATTTCCATCATGGTTGGCAGACCCATTGTCAAACCAAACAAAACCTAACTAGAAGATTTCAGTGGATATTGTTTTAATAGATCAAGCTTTTAGTAAAGGTGGTTAAACATGGTATCAAAGCATGGAAATGTCCTGATTTAGGTCTCGTCCGTACTCAATTGCGAAAATCTCAGGCATCAAGCCTTTCATTAAAAAATCAGGTTTACCCATGAAGCGACACATTGAAGATATAATTATGGATAAATAATTCCGCCCATCTCTAATACCTAAGTTCTTAATGAGGTGGTTTCAACATATATCTTATACTGTATTTCTGGCTCTTCATCTCCCGACCAGTTCATTGTAGGTGAGTCGCACACACGCAAGTTTGAGGCAGCATTGCTCGCTCTATCACTGAATGAACCATTAAGAAGAGCGACTGGTCTACTCTTATAATGAACGTATAGTTATTTTCTTCTTTTTTGGATGGGAGGGTTGGGGTGGGGCAGGGGATGGGGATGGGGTGTCATTTCATATAAACCAAAAAAAGGAACCGAAGCATGAAACTTACAAGGCTGCCAAAACCAATGTAAATAGGCTCTTTTCCGGCTTCAAGCCATTTCACAAGTGAATCTGGTGGTACATAATTCGATACAAGGTCTAGGAAACAAAACCCGACAACATCAATTTTGGGTCCCCAATCTGCAGCCATGAAAATATAAGGCTATAAGAATGCTAAAAATTATAACTGAGAGGCAAATAAATTGTTTGTATAAACAGGTAAGAAAATTAATCGGTGATCACAAATCCATTGATACATCTGGATTAACAATGTCAACAAAGAAGCATGCAAACCTTCAAAAAAAAAAAGTAATAATAAATTTATTTATTTTCACCCTGCTTCGAAAACATCCTCATATGTATTTTATCATTCCCACATCAGTGGAAGGTGGAATTGCCATATCAAGATATATGAATTTATGATTAAAATGTTTAACAAAGTTAGCTGCCTCCAAATTTATAGGGTAACAATGTCAGAAAAAATACCAGCCAACCTTCAAAAACAAGAGTATCAACAAATTTATTTATTTTCACCTGGTTGCCATTAATAAATCCTCATACGCATTTTTTCATTCTCACATCAATGGAAGGCAGAGTTGCCATATTGAGATATACAACTTTAAAATAAACACGTTGGAAACAAAGTAGAGAAAAAAGAATTTATATAGCCGGCTCCAAATTTACGGGGAAAAGGCATGGTTTGATTATGTTGTTAATTCTACTACAGGCATATCATACGCTCCATCATACGACTTTTAACATTTTTCAAACTGACATGACATGATGTGTGAGCATTATATTACTCTAATCCATGTTAACTGAGGCCTTCTGCACTAGATGTAGAGGAAATTTCATTTTGAGAGTAACTGAGACATGAGGAGGTTTCTTTTGGTTCTCAAATAAAATAAAAGGTTCTCCTATGGTTTTCACAAGTGTTATGAGAGAGCTGGGAAAAGAATACCTGTGAGATGAACAATCCAATATTAGCACTTGGTATTCCATAACTAATGCAAAAATAAGTATCTTGAAACTAATAGCAGAACAAAAAATCCCTTTACTAACATAACACGGTTGTGAAAATTCAATCTGAGTTGATTCTGTACAACTTGATAACGGTTGGAAACTGGCACAGATAGCTTTTGGAAATGAGTAGGAGCAAGTAGTTTGATTTCAAATTCGAAATACAACTCCTATAAACTTCCCTTAACCTCCAATTACTCTAGCATTGAAAATGAGAAAAACAAATGCTGAAAATACAGAGAAATTCATAGACGAAATGCACTAAATTTGGAAAGGACTTGAAATAATTTTTTAGATTAGAAATTCCAGGAGGCACTTAAGTTGAAAATGAACTCCTCCTTCCTTTGTAATTGATTTATTGCTTCTTGGCCATTAGAGTACATTAAAATGCATATTTTGGAATGGAGTTTAACCCCGGATATCTTTAAAAAATCTTCTCGTAAACTAAGTCTTTTTTCAACCTAGTTTAAATATTTGCACGAAATATAATGTTCAACTACCATTGCTATTCTGTTATAAGAACAGAGAGAGCTCACCTTTTGGTTTGGGAACTAGGTGAGGACTCCAAATATAGCCATATGGTACATCTGGAGAATTATTGGAACCACTTAAATATGTAACAGGCCTTAGCTTAAGTTTTTTCTTCCTGAACTCGTTTATCATGTCCCGTATTCCCAGCCAGATTAGTGAATCAACAATTTGATACGATAGCTGCAATTAGCAATTAACTTCTTAGAACATAGAATCAATCTACGAAAATATATTCTGCAATATGTCAAACAAAAGGATATACACGAGTATTAATATGTGCTCACTCTGTATCCAACTTGTTGCTTAACGCGAGAAAGTGGGTGTGGGAATTCATTGGTAGGGCTACAGGTAAAGAATATAGGAAAAATGAGCAAAGGAGTCATTTACCATAGAAAGGAAATTTAATTGAAAAAATTCTCAACGTTAAACAGATGACATGAAAGTTAATTTAGCATGTGTGCTAAGCTGAAAAATAGTAAAAGTTACTTAAAACTTTTTGTCTTCAAACACGTTTTAACAACTTACTTTTTTTGTACTTACAAGAGAAGTTACTATTTTCAAAAGTAACTCTTAGGCTGAGTTCTTAAATTACTTATTTCCAACTTTAACCAATAATAATAATTAAAACAAAATTATTGTAAACTTATATACTTCTAAGAAATTTTGTATGTAAACTTTTAAGCTTAGCCAAACATGCTCTTAGACCAACAGTGCAACCCCTATTATAAATGCAGCACTGTATAAGAAAAATAATTTGAAGAAACCCATATTTTCTTTTTCTCAACCAGGAAAACTTGAACTCATTCTTCCATTTTTTGAAAAGGAAATAATCAATCCATTCAGAAAATTCCATGGGATAAAAAATGTAGAGGTGCTGAATAAGAAATGTTTAACAACTTACGTCCACGGCATTGTGAAAAATATGTGTAGTGGTACTTTCAGAGCCTCAGCAACATGTGTATGTCCTAAAAAAATGCAGGTGCAAATGATGGGGTGAGAACCTTAGAATTTCATAAATACAAACAAGATTCGAGGAACCATCTACTACTAAATTTTGAACATCTCGATAGTGCGTCGAGCAAACTACAAAGTGAAGAAAAGTTATCCCGAATGCCTTCAGTACAAAATCACAGAGCTATGTTAATATTCATCTGAGATGCCGTACTTTTAATTATCACTTCCTACTATTGCTCGAGATGGTGATAAACAATCCAGAATCAGCTAAATATCAACATGTTACAGTCTATCACTTCTTATAAGGACCCATTATTCCCTAATCTAATAAACTTGCGCCCTTCGAACATTGAGGACATGCAAATGGATTAGAAAGGGAAATTACAGCCCTTCAGAATTAATATGGAATTATGCACCATAAATTTGATACAGTAAGCCTGAATATCTATAAGCTACTCTAGTTTGTCCATTAGCTGATTACAGTTGGTTTCTTCTTTGTTTGACAAATATTTCTTTTTATTTCATCATAATCTGAAAGGAAGAACGTGAAGACCTTGAGAGGAGCAAAAGAGGGAGATGCACTGGAGGAAAGATCGAGAGAATGGTGATGAGGATGGTAGGGTTCTATCAATAAAATATTTTCAACTTTTAAACTAAAAATCATGGTGTCTTCAAAAGCGAATGTAATATATATACATCATCTTACCATATGCAGGCGGATTGGCAATTATTGCATCTACCTCGAATGAAACTTCTGTAATGGGATCGGCGTCTACACATGCAGGAAGCAAAGAAAATATGATCTCTTTTATTTGATGTCGTTGAATTTGTATTTCAGAAGGTCCAGATGGCAAGAAACCTTTATTCTTGACCATGTCTGCAAAAAAGAATATTCTTTCATTTAACTTTATTACTTTGATTTGAGATTACAATCCGAAGCCAGAGAGAGTGAATTGGAAGGAAAGTACACATCTCTTAAAATCTTATGTATTATCAATTAGAGAAAATAGATATACAGTAAAATAATATAACGAACCAATAAGACAAAGCCGAATGATTTTGTCTTAAGATATTTCATGAAAGTAAACAGAAAAACAATTCATACTTAGCAGTTATCATGTTTGTAACTATGGCGGTATCAATACATCAACACTTGTAGTCCTTTCTCATCATTTAGTTTTCATTTTCATGTCAGAAATTTTCAGTCAGTATTATATTGAATCTCAAATCGTGTTATTCTGGAGTCATTTTATAAATTTTCGACTTCAGGATTTGCTGGGTGTGAGGAAGAGCTTCGTTGGCTCAAACATGATCTTCCGTAACTTTCAAAACTCGGCTAGTATTTAAAAATATAAATAAGAGGAATAAAGTGAGCTACAAGAAAACTTCACCGTTTAATATGTATAGTCTTTTATAGTTGACGTTCAGGATTGGATTGGCTGGAGTAATATATCGGTTTCGCCTTTTGTAACATAGCAGAAAAAATCTATTTTCCAATGCTGAAGTATGATAGTTTTCTAATGGAAAATCCAATCCAGGACATCAAAGGTATACCCTTACAATAATGGCATTCTAGTAGAACACATAACACAAAGATATATTAGAGAAACATTTGGAGATACTGAAACCTGAGGCTGGAAAAACCTATTTCAGGTACCAAAAGAACATAATTTTCAGACTGGACAAGTTAGTATATTTCTAGCTTTCCCTCCTGACTTAACCTGCAAAGAATCTGATGCTTGATGTTGTAATTTTCAATTTTAGGGCAACTTTGTTCTCTCTGAGAACCTCAAAGTTGAAGTTAAGTATCATCTGTCAAATCTCAAGCATAAAAACCTCGATTAAAACCCGAGGGATTCCTCTTATTCTCCAATAAAAGTAAATCCAAGATTATTATGCTACAGGTATATAATTATTTCTTTCAATGTGGTGCAGTTAGGGTACTCTCATCCTCGAATCACAGTAAATCCAGGACTATACAAAAAATTAATTAATTAGTTTGAAGTCATGCAGTAAAGATATAGAGTTACTAAACGTCGGTACCTGTCCCAAGTTTCTGATATTTTTACATTTTCAACCATATATAGTTTTAACATCTTCATGAATGAATTTCATGAAGCTATCCAACACTGGATCTGGTTGTTCCCAAATACTATGCCTCACAGTCCTAATTGAACATTCAATAGCTGTCGAGAATAAACTCCAATCAAAGGTTTCTTTCCACAGAACATATATATGAATTCATTGTCAAAGTATGCTGAAAATATCAGATTAGTTAACATCACAGACAGGCAAAAATAAAAATATTCAAAGACAAATAGTATTTTGACTGAAAACTTACAAGCAGCTAGGACCTTTGGGTCTCCACCAAGAGGGTAGAATTCCAGCCCAGCAGACAGAACAAATTCTTCAAAATTTGAGTGAGTGGCTAGTCTTACTCTATGACCATATTCCTGCCAAAAAATTTCAAGGCCAACAAAGTTTATTTTATAAATTCATCATTTGTTCAATGTTAAATTTCACGAGTTACAAACAAAAAGTGGGGAGAGGAGAGAAAATATAGATCTGAGTAAAAAAATTAAAATGAACACAAAAAAAGAAAGCTAATATCTCATGACCAGCATGGAGGCCATAGATGGAAAACTAGTGATTAAAAATCATAAGGCCCAGATCTAGAAAAATTATGAAAAGTTGAAAGATACTAAAATGAGCAGATGTACATCAAAGAAAAGCTAAAAGAACAGGAAACAGAGAAAATGAGAAACAGAAAAGAAAGCAAAGAAGGTATGAATAAAAGTAGTAATGGGCATCAGCATCAAGAATGAAAGATAAAGAGTGTAATATCAGAATTACGTTATAATACAGTGTGGACGTGCGGTTATGTTCATATTCATCTGATATATGCAAGCAAGCTGATCTATAAATATCCTTCCCCACTTTACTAGTCAACTTAAAGAAGACCAGTTTCTTCCAACTGCAGCTATCAAGTCGCAGAAACAAGAAATAATGAAATATAAATGAGAAAGAAAACACAAAATTAAAATTACAATGTAATATGATAAATCTGTTGGTACAGTAAACTTAAATTTCTTTAGGGATCGTGATTTACAAAATGAGGCCAAACAATAACATATCCGACCTCATCCTTAGGTTTTTGGGGTTTTACTTAGGCTGGATTGCTCATCTGTTGGAGTTCTTTATCTCAGCCTACTCGTCAAATCAGTTTGTGTCCCTCACCCCGCTCCTAAGACTTCTTCCACTTCAGGTCGGTTACGTGAATTCTTTTTGCTGCTACATCTGGAAGATTGCAGTGGTGCAAAATTATTCATGTAGCCAAACCAATTGTACTAGGAATAAACCTTAGCTTCTTGCTTTTGCTGTCCTACGAGTACCAGTATGGACATTTTAAATTTCATATGTTTCAAGAGGACCCAAAACGCATGGCAGGGTTCCGCATGTGACAAATTCCAGAATTGTGTTCTCGTGTTTTGGCTTCTGTTTAAGCATATTCCCAGAAAAAAAAGTGATGCTACATAGATGGATATAGCAAATAACTAGAGAAGGAAAAATATGTATATGCACACACATAACCAGACAAAAAAATCTTCTTTAGACCCAAAAAAAGGTTAATTTTACCTGTAAGCGCTTCCCAATAGCAACAAATGGTTGTACATCTCCCCTTGTTCCAACAATAAGCATAACAATTTGAAGTGGAGGCAATACTGGAGCATCTTCTGTTTCAGCACCTTCTTTATCTCTATATCCATTATATCTTACACCCGTACCGAAATCAAGGTTTTGAGGTTTAACGTCTCCTGGAACTTCAAATTGCACAGTTCCGTCGTCTTGAATGGTGGCATGTCTTTTTAACCATTTAAGCTACAAAATCAAGAAAGTCAGGATCATATGCATTAAATTATCGTTTTTCTTGAGAAATAGTGCCGATTCAGATTTAAGAAGAAAAAAATTGTGATAAAACTTGCAGGAAAAAAAAAAAGAAATTATATATTGCAATAATCTGACAAAAAGAACTGAGAAATAAAATAAGGGGAAATTAATTCATCAAAATTTATATTATAAGATGGGAGATATATAAAACTTTCAGGTAAAGACTAAAAAATTAGAAATCCCAATGCTCGTGAACATTAAAATAGTATCCATTTAATAGAGAAACTATAAACGTTACAAGTCTAAAAGGCGATAGCTTTGATAAGATGAATTCAACCGACGAAATAGTTGAAAACACAACAATGTTACATCTTTCATAACTTGTTTATAGAATTTTCTTATATAAACTAACTTATGTCAATAAATTTTTTTCCCCACGCAAGGTTTGAATATTAGAACAAATTTTCATCTACTGATTATTGAACCGAAATTCTCAAATTTTAGCTAACCTTCTTTTTTAGAGGGATTTTATCGTCAAAAAAGTTTTTCCCAAGCACACCAAGAGTGTGAGTTCCTTTGTTTCTCTGAATTCTGTTAAGCTGACTAAAGTTGGGATCTGATTTATCATCTGTTGACTCCAGACATTTGGAATTCTGCCCAGGCAAACCCCTGTTGAAAGATCCTAAGCAGTACAAATCAGACTAAACATCAAATAAGTGAACAAACTAGCTTATAAAAAGTGAGCAGAACCAACGAGTAAGCGAAAAAACAGAAACTATAATGCTAGAAGGATTAAGAGTACAGTAGTCCTCAAAAGCTGCCAATGATCCAAGAATTGCCTCTTTACTATCTAGGCCTAAAGAGAAGCGGTCTACGAATAAATCATGCGAGCATGTTCAGCTAAGCTTAAAAAGAAGAAAGAGTTACTTTTAAACTTCTTTCTTGACAAACATAGATTTTAAATTTTAATTTTAGTAACAAAACTTACTTTTCTTGATTTGTGGAAAATAACTTTTAGTCTTAGCCAAACCAGCTATTCTTTAGAACGGACAATGAAGAGTGTCTAGCATTGTTCCTCAACATAAATGAACCCCAAAACCTAATAATCCAAATTCACAACCAAGGATGAAAATTTCAAACATCAAAACATTTACACTCAATAGTTAGGTACACAACTTCATGTTTGGCCTCAAAGTTGGCCTACTACATATATGACCTGGAGGTGAATCAGAGAGCAGGGGGTCTGAGGAGCTAGAGATCGTCTAATCAAATGCCCTGAAAGTGCTTTAAAGAGATCTCTAACAAAGAGTTAACTCATATAAGGTATTATGGTATTAAGAGATACTTTAAAAAAAAATCCTACATAAATTTAGTTTTTCTTGCCAAACTTCAAGGGTGGGTGCAACAGAACATTCTTAAGCCATTTTTTGTCTTCCATTATTTCAGAACTATTTTTTCTAAATACTCATTTTCAACCACACATTCACGCGATAAAATATTCTACATGTAAACTCAAAACTTTTTCCCACTTTTTAACCACGCATTTCCCAAAAATTCACTATTCAAAATAATGTTTTTCCAAAAAAATGACACAAAGCAGGGGCTGCCAAAGAAATACCATATGGAAAAGGTACTTAAGTTTATAAAAATTACACAGTTGAATCCAAACTTAGGTAAAATATTCTCAGATTGTTTGCTGGTTAAAATCTTTTTTCTTTAACTCGCTTCTTGTTCTTCTCGAGATTAAGCTTGCCGATTTCAAATCTTAAATCTCACACCATCAACCCAAAGCCAAGCAGACCCCAAAAAACTCTTTTGGCAAATTAATCCTATAATCTCCAAAAACCTCTATCAATTGAAAAATTCGGCATATTTTCTATAAAAATAGTGTGCAATGAATTAAAAGAGACAAAACTATTTCAGCATATAAATATTCCCACAATAAAATCCTCAATTTTAATCCTCTATGATAATTTTCAGTATCTGGAAATTAAATCAAACTACATTAGCTACACATGAATATGCATATCAATTATCAAAAGTATAACCACTAAAGCACGATGTACCACATGCTGACTCCATACCCAAACCACTGCTCTAAGCCTCTAAGAGATATTGTGTCCACCATTTTCATTTGCCAACAACAACAAAAATGAGGAAAGAAAAGAAAGTACCTGTGCAGCTGGAACTGGGATTTGTCTGTGAAATCCCCAGAACACCCTCAATAGCTTTCGCATCCCCAGTTTCCCCCTCTATTTCCACCTCAAAATCCACAGGCACCTCCGCCATTAAACTCGGTGCAGTGAATTCAAGAAAACCCAAATATAAGAAGGGAGAGTCAAATACGAATAAAGAGAGTTAAGGGGGCCAGTTTTGTTTACTTATTTTGTTGCTTTAAAAAAAGCAGTTTTGGAATATTTTATTCATGTGATACTTCATGCATACATGCAAGAAAGATATGAATGTGTATGGTCTGAAAGTAAAAGAGAAGTGGGGTGGAAAGGAACAGGAAAGGTGATATTCCCTTCTTTTCAAGAGCAAATTGCGCAGGAAATGTGCAGGTTGTAATGGAGAGAAGCTGATTCTCTATTCTTTTTTTTCTTTTTTGCTTATTTTCAACTTTCGCTTATTTGATGATTCTTGGAGAGAATTTGAAGGGAACGTCCGAGAGACAGAGAGGAAATCCGTGTTGGTAGGCCACCTGCAATTACCAGCTTGGCTGCACGTGTACGCGTGCGGTCCTTCTTTAATTTCCATTTTGTAATTATTCTTTTTCTCTTGCAAATTTGTCTCTTCTTAATGTCCAATATTATCATAAATCATAACCAACTCGACATTTTATGGGAAAATTATTGTCTACTACTTGTAAAAGATATTTTTTCAGTTAAAATAGAGGTTAAGGAGGGTAACATCGTAAAGTCCTTTGTATGTGCTTCACACATTGTATAGGCAAAAAATTGTATTTTGTGGAGGTGGTATTTTATTACGGGTGAATATGAAACGGGTGGTTGACCTTCGCTAGTATGGGTGGATATTTTAATCGAAAACGAATCATATAGCAAGTTTTCAAGGACATGTAGTGAATATGCAAATAAATCGGATTCATTCGTTTGAACAAGAATAGTACTATTTATCATTATGATAATTGAATATCGGTGATGTGATAATTTATGTGAAATAATGGGATTTGGTAGTTCAATTTTTATGAGAGAAATAATAAGAGAGAGAAAAATACGAAGAGTAATGGATTATCACAAATGATATTTAATTATCGTGATAATAAATGACATTGCTCTTTGAATAATCAAATTATAATACTAATGTTTACAGTCATTCATAACCACACCACACATTAAGAGTTGTCCATCACGCAAACTCTTTTTTGGGGATGTTGTACACAGAGCCACAATTTAAATTGGACGCTATCGTGCTAGATATTGGATTCTGTTTTGTGGCATATTTGCAAATTATTAAGAAAATGTTGAAATATATATTAGGCGTCATGATTTATTTCTTTTATTTTTGCTAGATATTGAGAATACAATTTGTATTGTTCGCAAAAGGTAATTTTTTTTTTATAAGTGATGGATAGATCCAAACTCTAATCAAAATTGATGATTTGATTCCAAAAATTATGTAAATCCAAATGATCCCATTTGCGAAATACTCGAAGTGTAATGAGTGATTTCGATTATAGAAATAATTGGACCAACCCACTCAGCATCGACCTATTGGCTACGGAAGATGAAATGTTTGTGTTTTCTAACCTTTTACAAAAAAATTTAGTTTTATTATTTTATTGCTTTCTTTTAATTTTTTTTTATTTAAAGAAGGGCAGATATATCATTTAATGGTCAAATGGAGGGAATAACTAATTTTGCTACATAATTAAACGACTAGGGATCGGTTATGCTAAAAGAAATGGTGAAGGAAGATTTTTTATATATTGACTATTGTAAAGGTTAAGGATAAAAAGTGCAAATTTCCCAAAAGAGGGAAAAAAGGAAAGAAAGAAAGAAAAAAGAACAGTATAACCATTCCATTTTCATGAACTTTATTAGGAATTGTTTGACGAAACTTTTGATAAAAGTTGATAAAATTTATAATTAAAAAGTTGTGGGTTCTATAAATATTTTATTGACTTTGACCTTAAACTTTTATTAAATTTTAAAATTTTCCAAACAAGCTCTAAAGATGTATCGCAACGAGAAACTTTATAAATCAACCAAACTCTCCCATATCAAATGTTTGACAAATAAATTTGAGAATCAAAACTAAATTAACTAGGTTTTAAGTCTCCAAAGATATCTATAGCATTTAAAAGAAATTGTCAACCCACCTCTCTCTCTCTCTCTCT
>CAIGRN010024502.1:0-37230 GCA_903798345.1 Fraxinus anomala
AAGAAAAAGCAAAGGAGTTGGCAGAAATCACCAATGGTATAATTTTTATCACAATTTCTATCTAAATACAAAGCAGATCTTTGTATGGGAATTGAAATTGTTTATTTTCCGCTGCGCAGGATTAAGTAAATTCCCAACAAGTTCTGTTTAGTGCACAATTTTTGGTGGGCTATTGAGTAAACCTCATTGTGTTATAATTAGAGTTCTCACTGTTATTGATGTAGATGAACAATTCCCCTAGAAACCTATTGAATAGAAAGAGTAATGAATTTATCTAGGTTGTCGATGATTAGTTGTTTAGGTTCTTGATAAAATAATGTGATCGGTGATTTCGTTTGAATCATAGATACTGTTTCAATCGCTGAATTTTGATTAAAAAAAATTATATATATTCTTCATTTCTTTAATATGTCATCTACACATATTTTTATTTTTTTATTTATAAATTTTATTTTATTATTGACAAACCTATTTGAAATTATTCTTTTTGAAATTTTGAGGCCATGGCCAGATGTGGAGCGAAGGGCAAGCGATTAGGGAGTGGTGGGATATAAAAGATAGGCAAAAGGCAAAGACAATAAAGAAGACGAAGCTACACTTTACTAGAAATATTAACGAAAAGAAGGTTGTTCTTCATAATTGAGAGCTTCTTTTCATCCCCGGTTCTTATGAATCAATTTTGATTGTGTAATCATGAGGATAGACATTTTGATGAAGTGGAATATGGGGAATGATGATTAAAACTTCAAAAGCTCATTGATTCACAAAGAACGCCGAGAAGTTGGGTAAAATAAGAAGAAAAAAAAAATCATTCTTGCAATATTTATTCAATATTTTTAAGAAAAGAAAAATAACCAAACAACATTGAACTCTAATTATAGAATTCAAAGGAAAACAAGAAACCATAACTTATTATTCTAAACAAATCGGGATTAAAGGGAGAAACTATAACATGAGCCACCATAATCTTTTAAATAGTAAATAGATGTGAAAGTTAAAAAATTTCGACCTTTACATCTTCATGTATATTTATTTCCAGACATTACTAACTGAACAACAGCATCGCGTGGACTTGAGTTATTAACCAAAATCTTCGTATCATCAACTAAGTTTTGTTAATTATTATTATTTGAGAAAACAGGTGGATCAATCTTTAACAATCGAAACTCCAATATTTGGAAAATATCCAGAATTTTCTCAAATAGACTCAGTTAAGAGTGAGTACAGAGCAGTTCTACTGGTCGATTCACCCCCAAACAACTCTATAGCACAGAAACAGACTTGGTTATTTTATAACTTACCTTCCCCCCACCTCCAAGAATTGGTTATTAATGAAACGAAGTTAAGCTACTCTAATCTATTATCTCTCATTTGCTGATGACAAGATTATATTCGCCAACGGTCATAAACAATCTATCCTGAGGCTACTTGCTTGCTTGGTCCATTACGAGGATGTTTCGGTCAGTGAATAGAGATAAGAGTGATCTTATTCTGCCTTGAAAAGCTTCCATTAGCCTGATCAAGAGATTGGAACTCGTTACTGGCTTTCGACACCCGCAGTAGCCCTTTACTTACCTTTAGTTCCCGCTTTACAAGGGGGCTAAACGGGTTTAACACATTCAAAAGGTCAAGAATAGGATATTTGGTTGGGCTCCTCGTCTATTATCCTTTGGGAGTCAGATTACTCTTCTGAAATCTGTTCTTTCCTCGATCCCTCTTTATCTCCTTCAGATCATGCAACCTCCTAAGTTTGTATTGAAGAATTTGGAAATAATTTTTTCGCGATTCCTTTGGGACTCTAAAGATCAAGTGCGTCATCTTCATTGGAGGAGATGGAAGGATCTTTGCATCCTACCGATGAGGGAGGGTTCGATTTCAGGAGATTATATGATATTGTGGACACCTTTTCCCTAAAGCTCTGGTGGCTATTCCGCTCCCAGAGATCACCGTGTGCTCAGTTCTTGCTGGGCAAATATTGCATGGCACTCACCCCATGTTTGCTTCTACCCCTTATAACGATTCTCCTATCTGGAGAGGTTGAAGCTAGCGGGCCATAAGGCTGAGTCAAATATCGTGTGGCAACTTGGAGATGGACAAATTTCCTTCTAGCATAATTGCTGGATGGGCGAGGCTATCTTGGCATCCTTATTCCCAAACTGCCAGCATTCTCTTGCAAGGGTGCAGGATTTCTATGATGGCTCTGGTTGGGATGCCGCACATATATTACAAGTCTTTCCACCCCCTATGGTTGAGAAGATTAGGGATATTCCTCTCTGGACTTATGTTCCGGATCAAATTTTCTAGAGGGATACTCCAAATGGTAGTTTTGCTACCAAATCTGCTTGGCAATTAATCCGCTCTAGTCGACAATCTCAGGGTTTTTTTTCGATTGATATAGATTTCCGTTATTCCTACTACAAACTCTTTTTCTACTGGAGATTATCGTATGATTTGATTCTGGTCGATATGGTCATTTAGAGGAGGATTGGCTGCCATCTGCCCTCCCTCTTCCAATGTTGTTAGGAGATCGAGATTAGTTCACACATTTTCACTAGTAGTAACATCTCTGATTAGGTATGGAAGCATTTTTGTGATATATTTGAATTACTCATTAGATCAAATGAGGGAGTCAGACCTTGATTCCAGAGGTGGAGGTATTCGGGTCAGTTTTTTGCTCTATCATCCCTATGTTGATATTTTGGTTTCTTTGGTTTGCGAGGAATGAATCAAAGCATAATGGTATAAGCATGGCCCTAAAAAGATCATATGGAAAGTCTACCACATGATTGCACTTCTGCACATGGGTCGCCTATTCAGGCCTATTCATTGGCGTGGGGACATGGATATTGCCTCTCTTTGGCTTTTCATTAACTCCTCCCCCTGCCCCCTATTTTGGTTCTTTGGCGTGCTCCATCGACAAGATTTTACAAGATTAACACCGACAAGTGCATTAGGGATGGATTTGCGTGTGGTGGATGCATTATACGGGACCATTTTGGTCATTGTGTTGGAGCTTTCTCCCATCATGGAGGCTGAGCTATGAGCTATCTTGGATGGTATCTTGCTCGTCAACTAGGATTATCTAGTATTAGGGTGGAGGCCGATTCATCTGTGGTCATTCATTACATCACTAGAGACAAAGGTCCATGAGCTACACAAATTATTCTTTGATAGATGAGACATAATCTTTATATTGATCTTGACTTTGCCTCCCTCATTTATAGCAAGGAAAATCATGTTGCCGATTCACTTCCATTTGTAAGATGGAATCTACGCCACTATCAGGAGTATGGTCCCCTTGACCTTCCACGCGACTTTGAGCTCTTGTTCAAATTGACAACTATGATTTTCCTAATATTAGAGAGCATTAGTTTAATTTTCACTTGCTTGCTTTGTACAGGAAGTAGTACTTTCCCCATTTTTACTTCTCTTCACAAGTTAGTTTACGCCCCCTTTCCATTGTACCCGTGAATTTTGTTTTTTATACATGGTTGGGAAATCCAAACCCCATCAGTACTGTTGTGGTGCTTGAAAAATCCATTAAAGCTTTGCAGATGTTTTGCTTTAAAAAAATAAAAATATGCATAACCATCGTCAATTGAACGAGCAAGGCCAACTAATATTTTTGCATCAGAATATCCAAGACTAAATTTCCAGTTTAACAGCCCACGAGGCTGTCTGAGCATAAATTTACTCTCAAAACAAGCCATGTATATTTCATGGTTTTCAAAATTAGGATTACTATATAAACAAGGAATGGGATAATTAAGGTTGACCAGAATTATACCACAATGCAAAATTTACCCTTCTTCCTACCCTGGCGGGCAGATTTCCACCAATGCCATCTTTACAGTTCCAGATTTCCAGGTACATTTGGTCAAGAAAAGCTTGCCCAGCCAACTTTGACTCCCAAATCTGGCTAATATAGGTTCATCTTCAGAAGCAGAGACATGGAGACAATCTGTTGCACATTCTTGCAAGAACTTGCAAACGAATTGTAGTTGGTGAATATAATTTGATGCTGCATGGTCATTCTGGGGATTTTCAGTAGCTTTCAATTTGACAACGGAATCAATGGCAGCACCTCTCTTAGACAGTCCACGTCGCACACAGCTTGTACGAATTGAGAGAGCCATGTATCTTTTGTGCGAACACCAGAAGCATGGGATATCAAGTTAGCTCCAAGTCTACTTGGGGTCCTTCTTGCTCTTTTTCAGCAACATTGACACGTGGTCAACATAGTCATGGCAGGTCTGATTCCGTCCCAAAATCCACTGCAGTGCCTCAGCTGCTGCATCTTTTTCTGCTTGCTTCTTGTTGTTGAATGGCTGTCCCATTATCTGCATGCCATTGAATTCTACAGTTGATCGGAATTGGTTGTTCTTTAGCCACTCCGTCTTGTATACAGGTGCTGCATGGCCTGCTCGAGTCAGCAATGTTTGTAGCTGACTCTTTGAATTATCACCCCCAGGACCACTTTCTGACCTAGGTATCAAGGCTGGAGCTTCTGCTACAATAGATGGCCTGGAGGGTTGTACTATCTGGCGGTTGACAACAAATCTACCACCGCACTGTTCTTTGGAGATCAGCAGCCGTATTGCAGATAAAAGTTCATGGTAGGAATGTATATCCATCCTCGGATAAAGGAGCTGCATACAAAAAATTGCAATCATTCCATAAAGATTACAATAGTTGTGCATTTAAAACCAACACAAATATATTATTTTTTACTTGATAGGCAACATAATACAACAGAAAAGTCCAATAACCATGAAACTGATAAATAAATGATATAGCAGAAACATAGAACGGGCTTTGCTTTATTGTTTCACTTACTTTTGTTTGAATAAATTCCTCAAGCTCTCTCTTCAAAATCTGGTACAGTTCTGCTGTAGCTGGCTCCATATAAAACTCCAAGTATCCACCCAACATTTTTAGGTGGCCGTCCTTGTCAAACAAGATAAAGATTTCATATCATCATGAGAAATCAACAAGTTACTACTACATAAATCCCAACATGTAGCTGAAGACCTGCACAGTACGCTAGGGGCTAGAAAATAATCATTTGCTGATTGAGAAATTTACCATCTCTCCTTTTGAGATGCCTCCACCAAATAGTAGCAGCACTGAATCAGACACAGCTGTTGAATCCCGCAGGAAGACAGAGTTAATTTTGATCTTTTCATTGAAAACAAGCCATGGATATGGTATCCTTGAGTCACGAGCATTAACCGAGTTCTAAGCCAATAATTAAAAGGGACCATGAGAAACACAATTAATGTCATAGATCTCAATCGAAACAAGGAGATATTAAGCCAGCAAAACACTTACAGAGTACAAAAGAACCTGCCCGTCTTCCATTGTTTTAAGTGAGAAGGATTTTTCATTGTGCTGTTAATGCATTTACATAACGTTAATAGAAATGGAAAAGGGATTGACAGTTGAGCTCAGCTTACTGAAGGAAACTAACCAATACATTCAAAACATACCAGTGGAGTAAATATAGCCAATTTAATTTTATTACATTTTTTGAATAATGGTTGGGGGCACTTCATTTGTTAGTTAACGTAAAATATCTTAGTCATGGTGACAAAGCTAAGGTATTATAATGTTGGCCAACACAAATGGTATTTTATTTAGCATTACACTTGCATATAAACGATACTATTCATGAACTTTGCAACAACCAATAAAACCATGGCTTACCACAACAGAGCAGATTCCAGGATACAAGCCATAGCAAATAATTGCTCGAAGAAGATGCTCATCATAGCTCCATGTATTGTAATTGGCTGGGTTGCTATCTACTAGGCCAATATCCTTTAGCAAAGAGTAGAAATCCTGGCGAAGAGAATCAATTGCTTTCATGGACTGTGCAGACACGAAATTCTTCCAGCAATATTCATATCCAGCGAGATCTCTATCAGCAACTTTCCACCCCTCAAAGGCCCGAACAAGAGCGAGGTGGTCACTATAATCACGTGAAAATTGAGCTTTTGCAGCTTCTGCTAACTGAAAAAGAAGACATTAACATTACCAGCAATTCCTCATACTATATCATCATAACAGGGAGCTAGCTTTGCATTCATGGGCTCAACCACAGTTTCCAATATTCAGTGTAATTTCCATCTCTAATCACCTGGAAAATTCAATCATTAATTCCTAAGCAACCAGTTGCAATTCTGGCATGTCAAGTTCTTTCAATAAAACATTAATTTATTCAGTCTTCATATCCTCAGGGTGCACCATAATTTCCATGAATCTGTACGTGATTGAAAATGGACAGACATTTAGCCCCGTGGCAAAGATGAATAATGTGCTAGTTCTTACTTCTTGTTTTCTTTTGTCACCCCAGGTAAGAGAAAGAGGGGGGTTTCTATCTTCCACACTTCAGAATAAATTAATACTGTTCATGAAGACATAACAGCTTTGAGCATTTCAGAAAGGAATCTCAATGTGGCCAGAGAATTTTAATTACTTTGCCTGTAAAGTACGTGGTGCAATTTGCAAAGGCTTCACGTTAATGGAAGGTCATTGGGGAAACTAAACATACAAAGACAAATAAAAAAGAGAAGCAGAAATTAGCTCCTTGCTAACTCTATCTACTGTTTTCCTATAATTCCATTTTTAATATATTAATCTCACCAATCTTTGATTACATAGATGTTTCTCAATACCTCAACATTCAGCCCCACATAACATCTTTATGGAAGTTCCAATAGAATTTTCCTAATAGTCCTCTCCGAATCCACCAGCCGTATAAAAGATTAAGACACTAGTTTATTTTAACTCAATTAATCATAATCGAGTTCTCTCGGGGAACTCCATTTGAATTAATGCTGGAATTTCCAATCTATTTCATGACATCCAACTCACTCTTAAGTACTTCTACACTGACTAGAGTCTAGAAGTACACCTAAGTACTTGGTCTTACTCCTGTTGATTTTCTTTTTTTGATAACCGTGGATGTCCGAGCCAGCTTGCGCGCACCTCGACTAATCTCACGGGGTCCTGAAGCTTACGGCCGGGTACTTACCTCAGTAGTCTTGAGGGGACTCGAATTGGTGATCATTTGGGAGCAAACCCAAGGCCTTACTCCTACTGATTTTAAGAGAGAAATATGAGATAATAAAGCACCACTGATGATAGGAACAAACATCTAGCTTTTGTTTAGGTGTATCACCAAATTCATCAAAAAGGTAATAAAATAAGGGAACATGGTTGAAGTTCCAAAGAGAAGTAATATTTAAAACCACGAAGTTTCAGTTTCATAAAAAATCTGTCATTGAAGATATAAATTCAAACCTCTTCTATAAAATTTGGTGACATATCATCTTGTCAGGCTTCAATGCATAATGCCAATGAAGCATCTAGTTAGATCATAAAAATGACATACATGGTAGGAAACCTTAAAGTTACAAACCTTAATCATTAAGTTGGTGGATCAAAGTTAAGAGAAAGAAGGCATAAAAAGTGATTGAAGCATAAGACCAGTGAATCCTCAAGCCCCTTTTCCGAGCTAGGTCAAAACATACTTAGTTTAATGTTCATCAGAATCACAATTGAAAGAGTGGTTTAAGTTACAGTCATGAGCGCTGAACAACGGGGTAATTAACTGTGTGTATTTTTTTATCCGTCTCTGAAGATCATGGTAATCTAAATAAGCAAATTGCTACGAAACGACAGACGGACGGGCTGAGAGAGAATATCAGAATTAAGAAGCAAAGTGAGGTGAAGTGAGGTGAATAAGTAAAAAATTGTTAGTCAGGAAAAATCACAATATAGGATTTAATAGTAGTCAGTTAACGTCAACCATAGAACAATTAAAAATGAAAACGTGATTAAAAAAAATAGGCAAAGAAGCCAGAATTTGCAAATAATGAATAGCATCAGAATTGAGGATGACTATGTCAACAGTATATCATCAAGATCTACATAATTCATAAAATAATTACTAAAACTTCAAAATCTGACTTACGTCCTTCTTGTCCATTGGGGTTAAGAAAGGATCACGGACACTTAGAGCAGCTACAACACTTAATATTGGGTCCAGGCAATTCAATATAGCACCAAGTATAAGCATTTTACCAAGTTTTGGCTCCATTGGAAGCATTGTTAAGTAGCGTCCTGTCAAGGACATCAGCCAAACTTATATGAGAATGCAACGTCAATAAGCATAAAATTGAGAAATTAGAAGTCTTATTCATACCTAAAACAGTCAAATTTTCAGCCTCATCCAAAGCCCCAATGACCTTTAAATATTCAATAGCATTTTGAACCTAGAAGGAAATGTGAAAAAAAAGTCGTATAACAACCTTAAGACATTATTATTGACACATACATTTGGTCCTTTTTATCCCAAAGTAGTCACTAATAAATATACTCCAGAAAAATATGTTCCAAGTGAGTCAGTAACGGAAGCTATTTCCATAAAACAGAAACGTGAATAAGCATTACCGCTAGATACTCAGGTGACTGCAATGCCCTCGACAGGAACTCAGAAATACTACCCAGTTTCAGACTTTTAATTTGTAAACAAAGAGACTGAAGCGGGGTCCTTAAAATTTCTGGTAATTGATAATCTGCAAAAGCATCATATACACATCTTGGATAGAGATGATAACATTCTCCAGGCTGAACACGTCCAGCTCTTCCTCTTCTCTGATAATTTGTGACAAAAAATGTTACTTCGGAATTTTTAAATACCGAGATAATAAATTCAAGCGAATGTGAACATTAAAATGCCCCTGGATCAGAGCATGTTCTAGTAGACAAATAAAAAATCACATCCAGCAGCTAATGACACGGCAAAACATGATATAAGATCAAAATCTTATAGGAGATGACGTTTGTGCATCATTTCAAGGATATATGACGCAAGGAATGTTAGGAATGGTTTTCTACACAACTATATTGAGGGTGTTTGTTATTTACTTCCACGTTTTGGTAGGAGTTGAATTTTCTTTTACAGTTTCCTGCTTGATACTGAATTGTACTTATCTAAAAGAATTAAAACTGGTGGATTCCATGCAGATTACATGGCAATTGAGTTTGGTATAAGCTTAAGAATGGTTTTCGCAGTTTTTGGGCTTTATTGGCTGATGATTAATACCTATAATAGTGCGCAAGAGAAGAGTACTTCACCCTAGCAAGGTTTATGCAAATTCACACAACACAACTTCCAATTCCCAAAATGATGAACTCCATTAGAATAAGGGGATTACACTTTTTCCAGTTTTCCAACTAAAACAATTAGAATACTAAAAAGATATCAAATCTTTTGACTACTTAAGATTATTGCTGATTAACTAGGATTCTTATTAAGAAACTGACAACATAATTAAAAAATTAAATTAATGGCTTAAAATTGTAGAGGCATGCAACAAATCGAGGCGAAAAAATGAGAGTCAAGGCACAACCTTTGAGGCCTATTTTCCAAGGCGTAAGCCTCAGTTCCCATTAACTTCTGAATGCATTTCTAAGCTGTGCTCTAGCATGGAGCTCTTGTTACTTGAGTCACAAAACCCGAGGGAAAGACCTTATCAACATGCAAGTCGACAAAACCTAAAGGCAAAATGCATCGGTACAACTCATAGCATGGGGGGGTACAGCCGCAAATATCCTCCCGATACATCAAACCAAACCTTTAAAAGATAGGTACACAGTTCCGGCCCTCTCTAAAGAGGAGCCCTCTCTTTGGCAAGGATTTGGAGCTTCTTGCTAAGCTACTTAACAAATCCATTTTTTTAGTAATCTACTATGAATAGAAAGTGGTGCGGAAGCGTTTAGAAATTCTTGTAATAAAAATTATGTAGTAATTAAGAACAATATTCGAATAACTAGCTTGAATGTTATTGAATAATAATTGATGTTAAAAAAAATATATACAATGCCTCTATATTTATAGGCAAAATTATTTCTTACTTCTACTAATAATAGGAAACTAAAATAAGAAAATCAATAAAATTTTAATCTAATTAGAAATCATATTCTGATCAATAAAGAAAATAAACCATATTCTAAACAAGAAATAAGAATAAAAAGATAAAACCTATTAAAACTAGAAAAGATAAATCACAATTATAGTAGAAAATTACTAATCATGATTATTTACTACATCAATCCCCTCCACTTGAATAAAACTCGTTCTCGAGTTTTCTTGAAGGAAAAAATCAATCAATCGGGAGGAAAATACAAAAAAATTTCTGTCAATTCAAATATTGAAGAAATTTCAATTTCTTGATATGCTCGATAAACGTCGTTATATCCTTTAGTTGCATTCTTTAAAGTCATCTTTGTTCGTATCATGCTCATTATATTTTCTTCATGGTTAATTTGTACGTTACATTCCTTAATAAATGAAGCATGATTCGATTTCTCATCATTGAGTTCGCTCTCGATAGAGGCCATTGGTGCTATTTTCATTCTTCATACTTCTCACATTCTGCTATAATATTTAGTGATGCTTTCTTCAACACAAAAGAACTGGTGTGCGGACTCAAATCCTCATCGTCCATATTTTCCTTATTTTTATGCAATTCTTTAACACTGAAACTGTATAAAAGGTTGACAAAATTTTTTATTCTCAATTTGACAATCTTCACATTTAACTCCCTCGTGATTGAAAAGTTTAATATCTTCGTCTCCTGGTACTCTTCTGATCTTCAACTTATTCATCCTTGGAGTGCAACTCGATTTTGGGATTTTCAATTGTAATTTCACCAGAGCATTTTTCACCTTTACGAGTTTACAACTTGCACATGTTTTTCTCTTTCTATTATAGTATCATTGACGGTAAAATTTTGATTATCTTAAATTACATCTTTTTTAAACTCATCATCTGTCTTATGAATCTTTTTCTCTTTATTTACACTAGGTACTCACAAATTGCTCATCACGTGATACCAAAACAATCTTTTTATCGTACCACCTAAACACGTACCTATTATCTCAACCTATGTAAGTGGCATCTACATCATAGTACCATGGTTGTCCCCAAAGTACATGTCAATCGTCCATCTCTACCACGTTACATATAATTTTGCAAGAGAAAGTGAAATTTTGCATACCTCCATGTTTTGTATTTCTTGTCTTTGTGAAGCTTGATAGCAAGATGAACATTTTTCTGTCTTCAAATTTAAAGCTTTCACCAATGCTTTGGATACAAAACTCTCACTACTCTCATAATTTACTATCACCTTGCATACTTTATTGTTGATGGTGCATCGTATTCTAAAATTGTTCTTGTACTTCAAATTGGACTATATCTTCTCGATAAACTTTCAAAGAATCCTTAATAACTTCTGTGTATTCAAACTTAGTTGGGACTCGAGGAAACTCTCTAACCACCTGTTGCCGTGTTTTAATCTTATTGAAGCAACCAATATTCTGCAAATTCTTGGCAGCTTGCTTTCTCATGGGCTCATGATTTTTTTCAAGACTCCGCATTCAGAATCTGCATGATGTTGTGAAGGGTTTCGTCAATCCCTTCGATTCGTTGTTCGAGTTTGTTGAGCTTCCGTTCGTCGTCTGCGATTCGACTGCTACTAGAACCATCGTCAGCTATCAAACTGAGGCAATTTCCTTGCTCTGATACCAATTTTAGTGCGGAAGCGTTTAGAAATTCTTGTAATAAAAATTAAGTAGTAATTAAGAACAATATTCGAATAACTAGCTCGAATGTTATTGAATAATAATTGATGTTATCAAAAAAGTATACAATGCCTCTATATTTATAATAGAAAAAAATATTTCATACTTCTACTCATAATAGGAAACTAAAATAAGGAAATCAATAAAATCATAATCTAATTAGAAATCCTATTCTATCTAATCAATAAAGAAAAGAAATCCTATCGTAAACAAGAAATAAGAATAAAAAGATAAAACATATTAGAACTAGAAAAGGAAACTAGAAAAGATAAATCACAATTGTAGTAAGAAATTCGTAATCATGATTATGTACTACATCATAAAGATAGATCATTTGTGCTTCACTGGCTTTTCATCTCCTTCCTCAGGCGACATAGCAAATTGGTATAAGAGCCAAAATTGCCCGCCCGGCCCTATCTTTAATCTCAAGTAAAGTGAAGTCAAATGAATGTAGTGAACAATCCAACTTCTTTGTTTGAAGCTTTGCCAGGAAGCTTCTACTTCTTGAAGCTTTATGCAAAGAGCACCACAATTAATGGTTGCAATGATGTTGGAAGCAAGTTGAATTTAAAATAAAAAAAGGACTTTATGGACCAAAGCAGTGTTCTAAGAAGCACACATAGACGGCGCTTAAGCATCACCTAGACACGAAGCACAAGCACAGGTAAAACACTTTGCCTTGGCGGTTAGTGGGAATTAAATAGTATTGCTAAGTTAACCGCTTAACGCGACTAGGCACTCTTATTTTTTTTATTTTTTCCCCTTTCTTCGAAAACCTTTTATTTGACTTTGGTTTATTAAATTTAGTTTCAAAATTTTAAATGACTTTATCCGTACAAAAGTCAAAAATAACTAGATAAGATTTAAGCTAAAATGTTAGCTATATTATGTAATTATGATTTTGAAATTTATCGTTTTGTTGAAAACTTCGAAAATATGTATAAAGTTTCTATAAATCTATTAAGTATAACTTATATAGTTGAAAATTAAAACTACGAGAAATAGTCTATCTTTTGCATTTCGAAAACTTAAAAATTGTATAATTGACTTATTATAGGAATTAAATATAGTACGTTATAATTTTCAATGTTTGATACGTATTATTTTAATCATTAAATGATTTTTAGAATGATTAAATATTTAAAATAAAAATAAGTAAAGCTCTTTTACGCTTAGGCAAGTGCTTGTAAAGCTTGAAGATTGGCCTTCACATCTAGTCACGCTTCACGCTTTTTAGAACATTGGGCCAAGCGATGTTGAGAATAAAAAAAGCAGAAAGCAATTGACGCGGAAAAAAATGAGGCCTTTTCACCTTCCGGCCCTCACGGCACCAGAAAACGTATTCAGAAATTTGAGCGAACACCTCAAATGCCTCGAGGTGTGCACCTCACTAAACTGAGGCTTATGCCTGGGCAAATGGGACTCAAAGATTGTACCTTGAGGCTCACTTTTGTCGCCACAATTTGAGGCACCCCTCACCTAACGATTTTTAAAACATTGGCCCAAGGTATGTAGTAACGCCATTATCAAATACATTTTAAAAAAATGGCACGATTACATGGGTGAGTTTTCAATATATTCAAGTCAATTTACTTGACAAGGCCATTACCACTTCTTTTTAACAATAGTACACGACCAACAATTTCCTTAATTTTACACAGTATGAGCTGCTCAAACATATTACAATAATTTGATATCAGCTATAATATGTCTAAGAAGGAGCCAACGCTAAAGTCTCCATAGTGGTACCTACAGCAAAAGCTACAAATAATTCTGTATGGAACCATTCAAAATAATATGACAAATTCAGTCTGAAATGAAACCCCAGCCACTAGCTTAGATGTATGCATATGTGAGTTATCAACAAGCTAGAGGGCCGTTGACACCATTTCCTTGCTTTTATACGCTAAGTAATTTAAAGTACAAAACTACTTAATTCATACTGCCAATGCCAAATTCACAGTAAAGAAGTGTATCGTTTGCAAAACCTATTTTGAGGTCTTTTGAGCCATAATATCTATTAGATTGTGGTACATAAACCAACAAATATTAAGTAATCTGAAGTGACAGCTTAAAAGAATAACGAATTTACCAAGCACCAAACTGCATTTTGATTCCCATGACAAAATAGTTAAGCTTTAAGATGAAAATTCACGTACTTGTTGAGCTGAAACCTTTGAAATCCAAGAAGGAAGCAGACAAGGAGTATTGTTTAGAGCATCATATGACGTCTCTTTTGCCTTTCCACAGTCAATAACAAAAACCACATCATTAATTGTAATACTGGTTTCAGCAATATTGGTAGCTAGAACAATCTTCCTTATTCCGTCTTCAGGCTCGTCAAATATTAATTTCTGTGTTCGTCCAATATCAAAAAAATAAAATAAACAAACGAAAGTAGAAAAAATTACATCAAAAGTTGTGTTTCCCACTATTATACAAACACCAGCTCTTTTGCATAGGGAAAGCAGCTAATATGAAATAGCAGCCAAACAGGGATAATATGGTATCAAGACAAAGAAAATATCTGACTTAATATTCAGAGATATAGTCTCAAGAAGAAAATGAGTTGACGGAACACGACCTATATACAATACATTCACTATATCAGTAATAAACTAGCTGAACAGAACTTTATTCTTAAATATTTGAAGGATATCCACCTTTAAAAGTAAACAGTATAATTTCTTTAAATAAATAGGCTGTGTAGATGGAAACATAAAAACTGCTCCAGACAAGAATAACTTGTAATTTTCAAACCAATAGATGCAATTTTTATTTTTATTTTTTTCCATCTCCAAAGGACATTTAGTAGCCTAGTGCTTGGCACTTGAATTCATCAAAATGATCGACCAGTAAAGCTTACAGGTTAGATGAGTAATCTTCAATTTCTTTAAACATAGGTCAGTTTGCGGTGGTTTAGAAGATATTGTTAAATGTGCTAGGTTTTGTAAGTACCGACCAAGTAATCAAGGGAGCAGGTAATACACGGTGACCACATGCCAAAATAACTAAAAACCAATGAAAAAGGACAAGAAGAACCATAATGCCTGAGCTATAAAAGCATCTCTAAGAGATTTTCCATTTTTAAAGAGCATATTTTACAATTTAGAGAGCGTATTTAAATTTAGAAAGTAAAACTTTTTAAGTACACCAACGGGTTCTTTATCTTTAACGCTTATTTTACTACTACCAAAAAATATTTATTGTTTTTCCTTATCTTTTATTTTCACTAGCTTCCCTTCAAATTATTATATTATTTTCCTACATTGAAAATTGAAATGCTATGAATGCATTTAATTATGGAGAGTGAATTTGACTCTCCAAATTTGGAGAGCAAATCTACTTTCTATTTTAAAATGTTAATTTAAAGAATCTCTTGGAACATAATTTTAAAAATTGACTATTTAAAATAGAGAGCATGTTATGTTTCAAAAGCCTGTGGAGATGCTCCAAGTGTCTTTTCTTTGTTACTCTCTTCTTCCTTTTTTTCCTATGCATCTTGTGGATGTAGGAGCATCTCTAAGAGACTTTATTTATACAAAGCATCTTATGTATGACGGGTAACATCTTGAAATTTAGAGAGTACACTTCAACAATACTCTCGGCTCTTCATCTTGTTTTTCAAGAAACGCTTATTGATATCTCCTCACCTTTTATTTAACTTAATATTTTTATAGTAATGGCCAATCAATTCAAATATGATTTGAATAATTTAAGAAGCAGAGTATTGAAATCTTGTAGCTTATGCAATCATTATAGAGTAAGAATAGAGAGGAAGTTTGGCTCTTGGCTCTCCAAATTTTTAAATAGAGTCTCTTGGAGCTCATTTTTAAGCATCGACTCTCCAAAATAGATAGCACCTTGTATTTTAGAGTCTCTTGGAGATGCTCTAGCTTTGCAAATGGCATAACTGCAGCAAGTGAAGTACGGAATCTTGGATAAAAGGTTCAGATGCATCAATAAAGTTTAAGGCAAAAGGTCACATGGACAAATTAATGGCTGATGTGAACAAGTTCACAAGTTCATGTTCAAAATTTAACTCATCCAAATGCATGGACAGTAGAAAATCCCCACAATAAACAAAATCAAAATTTATCTTGACAGTAATATATACAGAACCAAATAACAGGGACAGTCAACAATTAGTATATGAATTCACCTGCTCCTCACTGGCCATGGAACCATGGCATGCCAGCAATAAAACTCGACTAGCATCTCCTACTACAGGATGACCTTGCAGCTTATCCTTCAAGGAGTTTATGTCCTCCCACCCAGTCAGAAAAACTAAAACAGCACCAGGCCCTTCATTCTCGCATATATAGCACAAAAGATATTCTATGAGGTTGAAACCTAGACAATCAGGATTCCAGCAAGACAAAGATTCCTGTGTCTGAGCACTATAATCCTTGAAATCGGCAGCTTTAAGTGCCTCCTAATAACATTTCCCAACAAGACGAACATATCAGCACAGATATTCTAACATCTTGACATGAGAACTAGCAGTTAAACTACCTCAATAGCAGAAACAATTTGACTCTTTCTCTTTCTTGGAGCTTGTTTACTCATTCTCCACATCTTCTCCATACCATATTCATCAATTTGATTATATGGTGTCAATTGGTATCCTGTCCTTTCTAAAATATTTTCCAGAAAATGAGTTCGTACTGGATAAGTGAAACCCTAATCAAAACAAAATTGAAATTTAAGGTAAGTTCACATACAAGGTTTGTCAAGTTCACATACAATTAAAATTGAAATATTAGTATCTATTCAAAATAGCTTATCAAGATAAAAGGAAGAAGAAATGAAGTTAACGATACTTGTAACAGATAAGTAACCTCTAATTGCTTATTGCTTTATCTTTATTAAACAATATGATACTGAAGCCAAAAACAATAGGGCACCCCCAGTATATCATTCAAAGAACCTCAACCAGAAACTATGCTAGGGATTGCAGCCCCAAGTTCAGTGGCTAATAGAAGTAACAGGTTTTCAACATACTAAATAAACTGCCACAGCTTTTAAATTATTTCTTTTTGCATCAGATTATTACCTATCTTTTTAAAGAGAGAAGGAAAATTAAACACATTCAAGTTCAACATACAGAGATCAAGCAGTACCAAATGTTCCAGCTGTATGGCTTAGCTTATTTCTACGTAAGAAGCAAAAAATTTTAAAAAACAAAAATAAAAAAAGTAAAAACCTTGTTTTTTCTTGCTTTTCTTGACAGTAGTTAGAAATAAGCTACCGACACAGCTCATATACACATTTACAAAAAATAAAAGTAAAACACAAATGTATATACATCCATGGATACAATGTGGTCATGTTTACATCTTAAACGAAAATTTTGAATTTTTGGGTAAAAAGGCTCTTCAGGTAAACAGTTATTAACATTATATGTAGAACTGTAAAGAAACTTGTTACTTGCGTCACTAAACCAAAAAGAAAAATTCAATCACAAAAAGAAAAATTCAATAACGGAAAAATTGTCAAATGCACTAAAAAGAGTCACAGCCTCTGATATGTATGTAGAGGGTGAACCAATATGACTAGGTGATTCGATGGTCATAGGAATGGAACAGTGGGAGATGGTCTTGATTATTCATTTATTTGCATTTGAATCTTCCATCTTCAAAAACATTCCCTCTGTGCCCAAACACACAAAAAAAAAAAAAAAAAAAAACAAACAAACAAACAAAACAAAACAAAATGATCAAACTGTTGCCAAATCTCTTTTCCTCTCTATCCTTTCTGTACAAAGGCCAGGAAGCAATTTACTGTCTTGACTCACTTGCATAACAAATCTATTAACATTTAGGTGACACGAACTCCATAATTCCTACAAAGTTCATTAACAAATGCTCTATAATTAATCCACCCTGTACAATTGCATTGAGAAAAACTACTAAAACTGGATTCCATGTTTTCCTCTACTGCAGTCCATTTCCTCATCTCACAAATCTACCAATCACTACGTCAAAAACTTTTATATGTTTTTTTTACCCGTGGCATTCAATTTATCTAGTTAGCCAACCTTTGGAGTGATGCTAGTTATACATGTTCAAGATTGTTTTGATATTTAGGGTGTGTTTGATGGATATTATTGAGAAAAGAATACACTGTAAATAGTGATATGATGGGAAATATGTGGTTAAAAAGTAAGGAAAAGTTATTAATGTGATGTAAAATATTATTTTATTGAAGAATTTGTGGTCGAAAATGAGTTTTGAAAGAATGTATTTTTAAAGAATGTGTGTCAAACAGGGGCTTAATAGATTTTATATACCGGTCAACTGCCTGAGGTGTATGTCAACACCACATACACCATGTAACATTTTTTTTCTTGAACATGCAAACGTAACATAGATGGTAAGAGGAAAAGTTTAGTCAAATAGTCATATCCTTGGATTGTAGTAGTTCATTATGCACTCCGTGTAAGTTACTTTTGGCGAGAATAAAACAACACAATATTGGTTAGCGGTGATGGCGTGTTTATCAGGAAATGGAAAAGAGGTTCCAATGACATTCGGGGCTGTTTGAGCCCCATTTTTTAGGTAGAATGCATTTGAATAGTGAATCGATGGAGAATGTAAGGTTAAAAATAAAGGAAAAGTTTTTGGGTTACGTGTAATATTATTTTATTGAAGAGAGTGTGATTGAAAAGAAGAGGAAAAAATGTATTTTGACAAAAATGAGGATCAAACAAGGTCTCGAGTTTATTGAACAAGATCATGGGACGTATATGGTGAAATATGAGTAACTTTTAGAGAGGATTTTGAAGGACGTACAGAAATACTAAATGATGTGGAATGAGTTGACTAACCAAGAATACAGAGAAAGTGGTTTAGAAGATATCTTGGCTAAGAGATGAGAACTAAAGATCTAAACTAAGTAGTGTAGACATACTAAACAGGATGCTAACATGTATGTTTGGCCATACTAGAGTAAAATTTGAAATCAGATACACTTAACAAGTTGGGATGGCACTAACGGATGATAAGGAAAGTGAAAGCAATTAACATTATTGGAATATGTCTTAAATAAACCTAAAGAAGCTCATGTTCAAGAGGCGAGTAATCCTAGTAGAACAAGTTAAAGAGACAAATGTACAACAAAATTAACATGATTTTATGTCGTTGCAAAATATATGATATCATTGGACCTTTTGGTAGATCTATCGCCGAATTCAACAAGGTGACAGAAAAAGATTTATTTAGTTAACTCTGATGAAAACTTTATAAGATCCTCAGCTAAAGGAATATGTCAAACCTATAGCTGATAGATTCAATTATTCATTGCATATGATAGGATAGGCTTTATTTGTGCCATTATTTGTGCTGGTTTTTAGGAATAGAATAGTTGAGTTTTTTATGTACAGTGTGTCTAAAAGCTATAGCATATCATTATTTTCTCATAAACTCCAAGTTTATGGGGAATAAGACTTGGATTGTTCTTTATAGCTCAACATGCCATGTAACATATAACTAACTACCAACTAAAAGAAACTTAGCCGCAGAAAGCACGTTGTATTGCCAGAGATTGTGCTAACATTTCGTAAATGTAATATTCATACAAGAAACACAATTAACAGAAACTAACAAAATTGGATCAATCATGAAATTCAAGTAGTATTTTATTTGTTCAAGGACCAAGAAGACCACTAGCTCACCGGGATGTGGAACATTGGAGCCCCACCAAAATATGATGAGAAGAGTTCTGCATCTAAGGTTGCACTCATCAAAATTAGCCTTAGTTCTGGTCGACGAGGTAGTAGATCTTTCAAAACAATAAGCAGAAAATCTGAAATACGCAAAATGGTTATTAATGGCATTTTATTTTTCCAATAACAAAGAGCATCTCAACTCAACAAGGTCATATCACATGCTTAGGGTAAGAAGCAAAGACAAAAGACATGCCGGTACGTGATTTTTCAAAAAAAAAAAAAAAAGTACAATACACACAAATCGGGACATTGATCAAATATTTTAAAATTTAAATGTGGTGTAAAAAAGATAGTGAAATTTTTTATTTATTTATTAGTTGAATAAATTTTGACCAAATCATTATATACATGTAGCACAAATGGAGAGATGCCCACAAAATGCTATCGCACACTAACCCTTTCAGATTCCAACTTTTTTTTTTAAGCAAATATTTATTCCATTTGTTTCTCATTTTTCTAATGTTTTTTGCGATAAAATCCATGTTCGTGAGTTCTGATTTTTGTCCTTATTATGTCTGTACAGCTATAATACAAACATAAACCAAACAAATTAATATTATTAACCTAGCAAATGGAGTTCTATGATACATTTGTGTAATAATGTAAGTGCACATGGTCCTATAGAGTGCGACACTACTTATCTTTAATTAAAGACCTTAATTAGTCCACGTCAACTAACCTCGACTTTTCAAATGATGTAACACAAATTATTCTTTTTAAATTCTAAAAATTCAAAAACCGAGTAATAATAATAATAATAATAATAATAATAATAATAATAATAATAATAATAATAATATATGTTTCCAAAAAAGTTATATATATTTTTATTTATTTTTTATTTATTTTTTTTAAGATCAATAAATAAGTTTCCAAAAAAGTTTCATACATTACTCACATTTTCAAAATGAAAATATTCCTATAATTATTCCTTAAATTTCACCCAATCAAGATCCATTAACCACTATATTATCTGTTATGTAAAATACACAAATCGGGACATCGATCAAATATTTTAAAATTTAAATTTTTTTTGTGTGCGCGCTTTTTATAAACAAAAAATTATTTTCAGGTGGGTCAGCTAAGTAATTGGGTCAATTTGCATCTACTGGAAAGGTGGCCCAACACAAACATCGGATTGGATCATCTAACAAATTGGCTCATAGACCACCTCATTGGATTTTNCCCCCCCCCCCCCCCCCCCATCTAATTAATTCTTATCAATCTTCCATCCTTCTCTCCCTCTTCCTATTTCACTGCCTTTCCATTTCACAAAGGTTTCTCCCATCTCCAGAATGTCTCCACCTGCCTCTCCCTCTTCCCCCTCCTTCATTTCCAAAAGCTTCCCTCTCCCCCCACTTCTCCAATCTCCATGGCTCTCTCCCTTTCCCTTACTGTTGGCTATTGAATCTATTTGTGCGATTTCACCATTTCCATTACTCATTTAGTTTGTTGGTTGCTGGAATCATAGGTTGGTTGCCGAAATGTGGAAGTCAGCTTCCTCTTTGACCTAATTTAGTTTAGCTTATCTTGCTTTTCTTTTTAGTTCGATTATTAGTAGTTAGTTTTTCTTCTTTTCCATTTCGATTGTGAAATGGATTTTCCATGTCAGAGGAATGTCATCAAAGTGTCCTGAACCATAAGCGAAAAAGAAAAAGAACATGCCAACTAGTGTGCCCTATACAAGTCTGACACCGATGCTCCAGCTCCCATGGCATGTCACTGCTTCCTAGTGCTTGGCAGAGAGAAAATAGCATCCAATAGGTAATAATAATATAATACATAGTCAAGTGAGACAATAAATTACCTTCATTCATTCCACGTTCATGAATCTCATCCACGATAACATGAGTTACGCCCTTCAAGTTTCTATCAGCTAGTAATCTTCTCAGCAAAATGCCTGTTGTGCAGAAGAGGAGGTGGGTATCTCTTCCTTTCATACCCTCTAACCGAACTTTATATCCAACCTGAGAAAGGCTTTGTTATAGACTTGCACAAGCAAAATCATATGACAATTTACTATACTAGTGATTGTGTTTGTGGTATCAAGACTCACCGTATTCCCCAATTTCTCCCCTCTCTCGGCAGCAATCCTCTCTGATACAGACATTGCAGATATCCTTCTAGGCTGAGTGCATATGATATTGCACATTGCTCCACGAAATGAGTTAATCTCAGACTCCAGAATAAACTGGGGAATCTGAGTGGTCTTTCCACAACCAGTTTCACCAGAGATGATAACCACCTAAAACATTGAACTTCTCCACTTGTTAACTGCGTAAAATTTTATATGTAAAAGGAGAACCCTTCGTTTTGAAGCTGCCGACAAAGAAGCATAAAAAGACAGCAAATAATGTCACTAATCGAGTGTATAAACAACATCAATTTAGAGTTCTATCTGGCAACAAATATCGATGATTACATGTTTCTCACCCACCCAACCAGACACATACCAGATGAGTACCAAGTACAAATGAAAGTTGAAATAATGGAAAAGGGCGATAGAAAGGCAATAAACACAACAGCAGTAATCAAAAGGAGAACTCGTGACAGGAGAAAGGAACTCAATAGGTTTACTAGTTCATCACAGGGAATAGCAAAGAAAATAGTTAGAGCATTAAGCTTCTAAGAATTTGATTGTGTACAGTGTATGATTCAAAGGCGTTAGCTACGAATGTAAAACCAAGATAGCTTGTGACAATCAAATTCTAGTATGACAGTTGAAATAAAAAGTTCCCTTTTTTCTTTCTTTTATTTTATATTCAGGGGTCAGTCAAATTGGAAAAATTATTTGGTCGAGAGAACATGGCATCTATTGTTGAAGACAACAAAGGATTAGAAAATCTAAAACGAACAAGATAACCAATCCCGTCACTAGAAATCCTTTTGCTGCTAATTTTCGAGCACTTGATCGAGATGATGTGACATCGGTGACACTATTGACCCAGTAGAGTCATTGTGTGAGTGTGGGTACATTCATAGTCAAACAGGTAATAGAATTCATGAAAAAGGTAACACAGAGTAAGACTTTCTAATCGCTATCAGAGTTTTGTCACACAATGCTCCAGAAAGAAAAAATTGATTTAAGAGAGTGCCAAATCCAGGCAACGGTAAAGAACGCCAGATGCTCCAAACGTTGACATACCTGGTTCTGCAAAATGGCACTCAATATTGCATCTTTCTCCTTGTAAGCCGGCAGACTACTTCGAAATTCCAACATCTTTCTGCCTTTAGGAGTTTGCTGTACACAACCAACGACTATGAGAAAGAAAATTGATGTCCTTCTAAGTCAATTTCAAACACGAGCAGATAATTGTAATCACAGATTTTTTCAAGAAATAATTCTAGTGGATAAATGTAGCAGAATTAAGAAGATCAGAAATCAGGTTGCTAAATAAAACTTAAAACAACCAATAAGGACCAATGTTCTAAAAGGTGGGAAGGGGAGGTGTCCAATGCATGAAGAAAATGCCCCACATATGGGGAAGGCATGGCAGTCTTGCAGGTGACAAAAGGAGTGCGCCTTTTTATTTTTATTTTTTTGTACAACATTTTTTTTATTCTTTTTGAACCCATTTCTTTGGACGGTTAGACATAGAGCATGTTTGTTTTGGATTAAAATCTGATTTTAATCTAAGTCAAAGTCAAACAATCAATATTAACCACATCTTTCATGAGTCCCCACAATTTTTGAACTACACATTTCAAAAATGTCTATCACAATCTACTAAAAATCTAATTTAAATCCCCACCAAACACCCTCATAATGCGGGCCTAGGCTCTAAATTAGTGCTGGACTAATTCCTGGACCCGTTTTCCCCCAAGTTGGTTTTCTTGAAATTTCACGGCATCAACTCCACCAGCCATTTTTGGCCTAAGTGTTTGATAAAATATGTCGTAGAGATTATTATGTTTTATTGTTTGCTAAGTAATTGGTCATTATTCATTAATGATTATTGTTTGTCATCCCAAATAAAAATGAAATAATTAAACCCTAATATAAATAACTATTTATATTGATTCCATTTTCCAAGAATCAATGGAACAAAATGATTCTTCCATTGCATTTAATTCTATTGCCAGTCAACTAAAAAGGGATTCCGGGGACTTTAGATGGGAAACTGGAATTCTTGTAGATCCTAATAGTGCTAATAATACGAAATGCATATTGTCTGGTAATGTTACAAATGCGGGAATTAATAGGCACAAAATCCGTGTAGTGAGTCTCTAGAGAAAGGGTGCGGAACCATGCCTTAAAGAGCAAGTGAAGAACAAAAAGCCAAGTGTGTAAAGGTGCTTAAAGAGAATAAGTCTAAAAAGTTGGAGAAGCATTACTGACTTTGAGACTTATTTTTGGTTGAAAACTTGGAAAGTATTGATGAAATTCCTATAGATCTATTAAGTAAGAATTGTCTAGTTGGAAACTTGGAAATTGCTAGCTGTTGGAAACTTGGATATTGTCTAGTTATAGGAATTATTAAATAACTTCGTTTAGTTTGCATTATTTTATTTAGTTAATGGTCATAGAATAATTTAAATAATATTAAAAATAACGAAAAGCCTTAATACGCCTACTTGTAAGGCTTAAGACTTGACCTTGCTACCTTGCAGTGCTTCGCGCTTTTTAGAATGCTGATAAAAACTAACAACAAAAGCAACAAAAGAAGAGATGAAGATAATAACTATAATGATTCTTTTCAAATGACAGTAGAAAATTTATGTTCCCAAATCAATGGGCAGGCAACATGTACCGAGCAGATTGCATAAGAATAGAAATGTACAAAATGAAAGAAAATTTTAATTAATTAGGTAAAAGTCTCAATACGCTGAGGTGCTTCCCTAATTATGAATAGAAAAGTGCTTAGTTAATCATTTTTAGCATACCACCAACGCCAAGCTAACATTACAAGCATACATTAAATGATGCAAACAAAGTGAAATTGAAGTCATGGTCCTCATGGATAATTCTTTTGGCCTAAAAAACAAAAGTTAACCTCAAATGGATGCAATAACATTGAAGACCAGCCCAACAACCACAACCATAAGAATATTATAGTGTTTCTCGAGATGTAGGCAAGCTTAAAATCCAACAAGAGTTTATGACTATATAGAATTCACAGGAAGATTCTAAGGACTGAGGTATAACACTTCTTACAAGAACAAAGCTTCACAACACATTTCTTGCAGCTGAATATAGAAGAAATGTTGTAAAGCAGCAATAGGACTGGGATGTAAGCCTAGAATTCATCTTTATTTATCAGCTACTTGAAATTTATAAGTTCAGTTTCATCCCAGGCAGATGTAATAGCCATCTGCTGGCTAAATTTTTGGTTTATCATCTCTTTGCATTAACATTTTCTCCATAAATCCTTTTTGCTCCCATCTGATTTCTCACTTCCAGAATCCTAAAATTTTAACAATTGAATAGAAGCAAAAATATGGTAGAAACTCTTTTTTAAAGAAGAAAGTAAACTTTGATCTCTTTATCAAATAATTTACTACTATTCTAGAGATAAAACAAAGACCAGACCTATGACCTATCCATTTAAAGTCGTACATCATTAGTTTTTTGTATTGAGATTACAAGTATCTTAGCCCAAGATATTCAATTATTTCACTGGTATGCACTAGAATCATGGGAAACAGGGACCAAAGAGTAGAAAGGAGAATAAAGATCTACAAGCACGCGTAATGAGATGCTAGAATAGGATGCAGATAAGTGAGGCATTTGAAGAAAAGGATCTTTTAATACGCTTCCTATCAACATTACCAGTAAATGATAGTTTTTACCAATGAGTAAAATGGCTCAATCGGGTACTCAGGAATTCTATCTCCATGAGGTGAGACAAACCTTAAAAATGAAAGAAAAGAATATAAAAGTTTACAAGCATACTTATGTTAAACTACTTATCATCTTGAAAATTTATAATAAACAAAATTAATAGCTTAACTTAAATAAAATATATAAATAGATTAATAAAGTAGCGAATAATAAGTTTTCAAATTAATAATAGCATAACAAAATCATAATCTGCACTAGAAGTAGAGACAATCCAAAAATCCCCTCTATTATCAAAAGTAATGGCATTATTGACTATTAGGCATAAAATGAAGACTTAAAAGATAAGCATCCCAAAGAAACTACTATGACTTATCGAAATTGATAAAAAGTCAAAGTTGATGAAAAATAGCTGTATAAACAAGAATGTATTATAAATTTGCAGAGGTGATCGAACCTGCCAAATCAGTTGCTCCTCTTGTATTTTCTGACTTTTTCGCCGATTGATTTTTTCCATGGCAGCCTTGGTAGGTGGAAGTGGCTCAGGTTTCTCAAAAAGCCCTTCATCGGTGGCGATACTGCAATTACTGCTTGATCTTGAAAATGCATTCATGCCCTTGGGCTTTTGGGAAATGTATTCTCCAAGATGGGTATCCACACGCCTTTGCAAACCTGGAGGTAAGATCACCTAAAAATTTCTAAAGCATCTTAATCACATGATTGAGAGCGTGTTAGGGAAAAAAAAAAAATCGAACTGTGAGTGAGCATGGGGAGTTTCAGTGGTTACCAAAATTGAAAAAGAGATGTGAAGTTTCAAACAATAATAGGATAAAAAACCCTTCAACCAATAAAGTCACGAATGTTGAGTAGTTGGAATAACTAAAGGTGAAGAATCACTGTGAACAAAGTAGATCGAAAGGTACACAAATTCAGAAGATAATAGACAAAAGATGGAACTGTGGAATCTGTCGGGTTGAATTCAAGTATATAAACAAAAAATGCATGATGCAGCATAAGAAAATACCTCCCTCTGTGGACGCTTTTCGTCAAGATCAAATCGATAGTTGGGCAATGGAACCTTACTGACAACTACCACTTTTGTGTACAGATGGCTGCAAAAAAGTAATTTATTAAAACATACCTCAAAAGAATATTTTGAAAGAATCGAGTGAAACATACCTATATAAACCCATTCTGCTGGCTAAAGCTGCTATTTGACCATAATTGCGCCTATCTCTTTTATCTCTTGATACTAATTCTTGCTTATCCTTATTGTGTAAAAGAGTAGTTAACTTCCATTTCCAGTCATCAACATCATCCAAGGTGGAAGCATCCTAAAATCAGAAACAACAACTTCAAAAAGGAAAATCGGAGATTGGGTATGTACATGACAGTTGGACTAGAATAATAAACAGCTGCCAAATCCAAACCTAAAGACAAAATAAATGCCAGATACAACAATATATCATGTTTCATATAAGCAGATAATTACGCCAAATTACTGAGCATGTTGTTGTGGATATTTATGCATATATCAGTGTCTCCCCTCTCGATTCACATGTGGTCCCCACCATGTGCAAATTTTAGAATCATCATGAAATGTCACAGTAGTAAATTTTGCTGCAGGAATACCATTTTCGTTATTTTTAACAGGTTATGTGCTTCTGTCATTTTACTTAAAAACTACTGACAAATTGCACTTCCTCGACATGAAGAATCCACCCTGCTCAGTTCATACTTATAAACCACCCTGTACACCAAAGTGTGCACGAAAACCCTCAAACCACCAAATTGCCAGTGATCATATTCAAGACAACGAACAATGGAATCAAATAACTCTTGCCCTGATCAAATCCATGCAGGTTTCAATCATAAATTCACAACTATATCTACATTGTGTAACTGTCATAAAAAATTACAAGAAACTTGATTAACAATCGCCCATACACTGAGTAGACCCAAAAAATATACTCATAACAAAGATATCACTTTTTGCATATGAAACTCACTGGATGTGCCAAAAACTCGATTTCATAATCGGCAACTGCTTCTGACACTTTATGATGCAGTGATTTTTTCTCCTGTAAATGTTGCTTAAAATGATGAGGTGGCAAGAAAGGGTAAGGATTGTTAGAATTCTTATTATTATCATTCCTATCGTTAACTACGAAATGAGGAAATGAGCTCTGGTTGTGAATATTATTATTAGTACTTAAAGTTGAACAGACGGAATCCTTAATGGGGGAGAAGGTGGCGGATGGTGTAGTGATGACAGAGCGGAGGCGGTGATGAGGCGGCAGATAAAGTGGGCCGAGTGACGGCGACGTCGATGTCGACGGCGGCGGCCGGTCCTTCATTTTGAATTGTATGCGATGTGGTGGAGAAATGGAGGAAAAGGGATTTAGGGATTTGGAGTAGAAATTATAAGAGATGAATTGGAGAGAAGGGTACATGCAACCTGAACTGGAATGGACGGAGTTGGGTCGGGTTTTCGCCGGCGGAGGGTGATTGCGGCTGTAAGCCGACGTCTAAGTTGAAGTGAATGGAAACTGACAAGGGTGGAGGCGGATGGGGGAGCTTAAAAATTGGTAATCGTACACGTCATCCCTCAGTGGGCTCCACCGGAGGACCCTTTATGTAGAACGCAGAGGATATCCTATCGAAAGTCAATAGTAAACTAACCCAACAAAGGATATGTTACGAATTACGATACGGCAGAAATCTCCCTCCTTTTTATTGATTTTTTTTTTTTTTTAATTTCAATCACACATTCTTTAATAAAATAATATTATGTACAAATTCAAAAAAAATATCTTATTTTTAACCTTATATTATCTATCAAAATATTATTCTAAAATACATTTGAACTCAAAAAATAGAGCTCAAACAAGCTCTAAAAGTGATTCAAGATGGGAAAATTACATAGAATCCTACATTTAAAGATTAACTTTCATAAACAAGGAGAATTAGTTTTAAATTCAAAAATCGGATAATAAATAAGGTTAATTAAAATTATAAATTAAATTAATTTACATACCCACCCAACCCAACCCAACCCCACACCACACCACACCACACCTCACCACAAAACCCCTAAATCATTTTCTCATATTCTATCTCTATCTTCTTCATTACCTCTTACTTTTACCCGCTCTCTCCTTCTCTTCGACGACTCCTCCTCCTCTCTTTCGACAGCTTATTCCCAACGCCACTGCTCATTCTCTTCCAATGGTTGTGCACAGCACAACGCCGAATGCTGGGCACCGCTACGAGACGTGCAATTGTGCTGAGGTGGTTTACTTGCGAGTGGCTATGGTTGTTGATTGTTGTATTTATGGTGGTTTTTTAGTTGTCGATAGTTTTTTTGTGATTCAATCTTTTTTCCGTCTCTCAGTCTTTCTCTTTATATCTCTATCACCATTTCTACCAACCATCTACCATATCTTTTTGACATCGATGCAAGTGACGGAGAAGAATCTTTGTGCTAGAGGTGGCAATCGAGTCGAGCGGCTCGTCGGCTCAGTCGCTCAACTCGTAAAAAAAGGGCTCATCTCGAGCCGAGCAGGTTGGCTCGCTATGCTCGGCTCGTTGTTTACACTCCCACGAGCTCATTGAAGGCGAGGCTCGTGGGCTCGTTAATAGGCAGCTCGTGGCTCGCCATAAAGTTCAGTGACCGTTTTGATCACTATTTAAACAGTGATCAAACGGTCACTGAATTTATTTTTTATTTATTATTTTCAATTCAATTTTTTCTCTATAAATACTATTCCATTAATCCATTTTTTTTCCACCAAGCTCTCATTCTCTACTCTCTAATCTCTTGATTATCTTCTACAACAACTGCAATTATTCAATATCAATTATCCCACTACAAGGTTTCAATTACAATCTTACACGTCAACTTTCTTTCAATCATTGATTTGTTACTTATTATACATTTTATATAATTCACAAATGGATCCATACTCATTTGTTGAAAGCTTGTTAGGTATCGGAGGTGAATCACCTATCACACTTCAGATTCAATTTTAGAATGAATTCGCCGATCTAAATTAAGTACCTATCCCAAAAATATTTCGGATTTCGATACTCATGGAAGTAGTAATCCAATTGATTTGAATGACGTTGATGTTTTCGATGTGGAACGGGAGGATGAACCTGAATTATATATTCCTGATGAAAGAGGGAAGATATATGGGAAAAATCAGGCAAAATGTTAAGATCATTTTAAATTGATTCAAACTGGTCATGTGGTCGATGGAGTTCCAGAATCTAAAGCAGTATGTAAATACAGTCAACAACGATTGGCATGACAAAAAGGTATTGGAACCACCCACCTAAAGCGTCACTAAAAAGCATGTGCGGCCAAACATAGGCTTATTTTTTGCTGGTCAAACACAACTACAATTTGATAGTCCAGACATCGGTTCTACTACTACGCCACTTTCTACGTGGATGTATTCGGAGGAGAAAGCTCGAACGGTAATGATGAAGTTCGTTGTCACTGCTGAGTTGCCTCTAGCAATAGCGAACAACCAACATTTCGTCTCTTACGTGAAAGAATATCTTCAATCGAGGTACGTTGGGGTAAGTCGAAATACTCTTCGTTCCGATACAATAGAATATTTTCTTTATTCAAAGAAACTATTGATTGTCGATTTAGAAAAATATGGGGGTGTTATATCTTTAACTTCGGATATATGGGAAGGAATTAATAAAAGATGTTATATGGCTGCAACTGCACACTACATATGCCCACTTTGGTGTGCATAAAAAAATTATTACTTTTAAAATTATTGAGTTTCCTCACAACGCTAATAACATATTTAATACTATTATGAACATTGTTAGAGAATATCGTTGCGAGGGTAAAATTCGTTCATTTACGTTCGACAACACTACTATTAATAAGGCAGTTATCGATAAATTGTGTAGAGTACTACAACCCGATTTCGGTGGTTATTTGTTTCATACATTGTATGTCATATTTTTAATTTATTAGTATAATACGGTTTAAAACATATTAAGAATGAAATTCAAAAAATTAGGGATGCACCACAACTTCACATAGTAGAAAACAAGTATTTGAGAAATTTTGTACCGAATTTGGGGTGACGCATACGAAAACATTTATTAGTGACGTATCGCATAGATGGAACTCCGCTTACTTGTTATTAAAATCATGCGAAGGTTTTGAACATTTAATAACTGAATTTTATAACAATAGGTATATTAGAAACGATAACGATACTATTTTAAATGAGTTTGATTGGATGTTGGCTTTTAAAATTAAAAAAAAAATTGATAAATTTTTATGATTCTACAAATATTTTGTCTGGAGTTTATTATCTCACTAGTTGTATGATCATTGAACGTCTTTATATAATTGTTAAGATTTTTCATAGATATAAAAATGACCCCGACTTTAGTTCAATTATATATTTCATGGAATTAAAGTTTAAAAAATATTGGAAAGAGTTGCCTATTTTATTTTCGTTAGCATGCATCATGCACCCCCGATATAATTTATCGAGTAATAAATTTGTAATTGATCAGATTTCAAGAGTTTTAACTTTTAATGTACCTAACACTTATAGAAATTTAAAACAAACTTTATGTGAAATGCATGAACTATCTGCAGAACGAATGGGTACACATATTAATTGGGTACCCTCTGACTCTACACCTACTCCTCTAATTGATATACCAGAAGACGAAGCTAAAATTTTAAATTTATTCAAAAGCATTAACTCATATAGATATGATTCAAATGCATGTGGTTCTTCTAGTAGTAATTTAATTAATTGATTACTTTAATCATAATATGTCCAATAACAAAATAATTAAGAAAAGTTCAGAATAAGTAATTGAATTCTGACAAAGGTACAAATGCAGATGGTCAATTATTTTTGCAATGGCAAAAGACCTACTAATATCTCTGGTTAGCACTGTAGTTTCGAAATCTACTTTTAGTGCAAGTAAGATGATTCTCTCCGAGATCAGGAGTAGATTGAAAGAAGATATTTTGGAAGCATTAATATGCGTGAAGGATTGACGAGATGGTCATTTTCGACTGCAAGATAAATATGTCAAAATTGCATCTCGTCAAGTAAGTGATATTTAATTTAATCATATTCATAAAAATAATAATAATACATTTATAATTTTTTTTTTAAAATTGTACACGTAACAAGTTATTCATGTACAATTTTTAACTCCTCCTACTCGAAATTGAAGTAGTCGATCCCAAACCTAGATAAAAGAGAAAATGTTTATCTAAAAAAATGTTTTAGAAAAGGTCTATATATATAAAAAAAAGTTTAGAAAATGTATATATATTTTTTTAAGTTTAGAAAATGTATAGTAATAAAAAAAAATCCGAGCTCGCGAAGCTCGACTCGACCCACGAGCCGAGCTTATGCGTGCTCGGCCCTACTCAGCCAATTGCCACCACTACATCGTGCCCAACAACAAAAAGCTGTGTACATCGGAGCGGTAAGGCGTCGCTGCTGCTTCGCAGTCACCGCTGCTCATGGTCGAGGATGAACTCTTTGAAACTTTGTTATGGTTTTGTAATCTGATAATACTGCAAGAATACTAGTCGCGCGCTATGATTTGGGAGGTTGGATACTGGTTTTTCTTTTTTTCCCCTTTGAAAATGGTTTAGCAATGGTTGTTGGTGTTTTGTAAATGGTGCCGGTGATTTTCTGATCTGTTGTTGGTGGTGGTTTTGTTGGTGATGGTGTAGGCAGCGATGGTTCTATTGGTGGTGGTGCATGTGGTTGTAGTGAGGTGGTGCGCGTTTGATTCTTGACGGTGTTGAGAGTGGTTATGGTGTCGGCAATCCAGTATGACCAAGTCTATCTTCAGTCGTCTGTGACCAGATCTGTGTTTAACTGTGACTTGGTTACGTACAGTAACAAATTAGACTGACATAGTCACAGATAGTCATACTGAAGACAACATTGATTACATTTAGTCACGGATAACACGGGTCAGTGAAGGTAGTATTTATGGTCTTGAATTTTAGTTGAAGGTGGTAAAGGTGGTGCATTGGAGGTGATAAATGTCGTGACTGGTTGTGGATTATGGTGCTACTCTACGATGTGTGCAGATTTGTTTGTGGTGACCCTATGTGATTAAGTATGTGTTTATTGTGACTAGTTGTAATCAATTATGTCTTCATTGTGATTGTTTGTGACCAGATTAACGGAGAGTTACAAATTAGACTAATTTGGTTACAGAAGATCATACTGAATACAATTTTGGTCACAATTTAGTCACACATAACACATGTTAGTGACTTGGTTACATAAAGTCACAAATTAGACTGCCTTGTTCACAGATGATTTGGTCACAGTTAGTCACAGATAATATAGGTATGGTCACAAACAATAAATATAACGAAATTAGTCAACTACAGTGCAACATTCTTACCACCACACGCTTAAAACGTTGCTACCACCCCTACCATTAAACGGATCAACTCCAATGTACTTTTTTCACTTGCAATGCACCATCACCGCCACATCGTAGATCTATTTTCTAAATATAGAGTCATCTCATCACCACCACCTGCAAAATTATTTGTCTGTAAATGTGTATTAGAGAGAGAAAGCTTCCGCAGAGAAGGAAATACATTTTCAAGTTTTGGAGTTTTCTACAGTGAGGTAGGGTGGGGGTTGGATCCGTCGGGGTGAGGTATAGATAAATTTGAGTTTCTGGAGATTTTGTGGGTGGGTGGGATTATAATATCAATATGTTGGAGAAAGGGAGAGAGAATAAATGTATATTATATTATAATTATATATTTAATAATTTGATTTACCACTTGATTTATAAAATATTTTAGGGTGTTTATTAGTTTTGAAATGTGATTTTTATATGTAAGAGTTATGTATGGTTCCCATTCAAAATTTTGAGTTAGCATTTTTACACATCTCGTATTATTATAATTACGATAGAATTGCAAGTGAACTAAGTGATTAAGAGCACGTTTGATCACCCCCCCCCCCCTTTTTTTTTGGCTAAAATGTATTTTAAATAGTGATTTGAAAAAGAAAATGTGGTTAAAAAATAAAGAAAAGTTTTGGATTTGCATATAATATTATTTTATTGAAAAATATGTGATTGAAAATAAGATAAAGAAGAATATTTGATTGAAAATATGATGGAGAAAAATGTATTTTAAAAATAATGGAATCAAAAGGCTAAAATTTAACTTATTCATTCAATGCACATTTTTATAAAAAATTGTTGGTACTCATATTTCAAAAGAAATATAATTATAATTTATCAGCAAAATTTATGGTGATACTTCTCAAATGTGAGGTGGATACTAAAATAAAAATATTGAAAAAATATCTCCACGAAATGAGAAAAGGAAAAGATGAAAATGCATTATTCAATAAAATAATATTGCACACAAATTTAAAACTTTTCATTATTTTTATACACAAATTCAAAATTTTTCTTTATTTTTAAACCACACATTCTATGTCAATTTACTATTCCAAAATGCATTTTTCCAATAAAATGGAGCTCAGACAAGCTCTAATTGTCAGGTGATTATGAAACGATCATTTTTTAAGCTAAATTTTATTTTCGTTGTTTGTAGCATCATAAAATGTGAGGGAAGACAAATTTCTGCAGTATCACATAACGATTAAACAAAAATAATATATTCCGCAGGTTCATGTCTTTCGAAATAATTTAATGAAAATGATACACTCGTCTTCTTACATAACGCTAAAAGGGCCCAGATATGGGCTGAAATTCGGATAAAACCTTCTCATGTCTTATTATTGTTCAAGCACCATATATTCAAGGTTGGAAAGGGAAACTAAGCACAACTCAAGATTACACGACTACGTTGGGCTACAAGATGTGGCCAGCACTCAGTATGTGTAGCCCTTGACGAACATTCCTTTCTTGGCATCCTCCCCTTCGCCTTCAGCCGAGTAATTTCCGAGCTGTGCCAAGGAGTTGGCCTTAGCACGTACCAAAAGTGCTGTTTGCCCAGCTTCTACATTCTCGGGGTGTCCTTGCCATGTTTTCAGCACACTGTTCTGGAGTGCTCGTGCGTAGGAGAAAGAGACATGCCATGGGTTGGGACTCTGGTTCATCGCGTTGAGATTCAACGTTGCCTCTACTTCAGATTGTCCACCTGACAAGAACTAAATCGGGAAGAAAATTTAATTGAAGAACCCATTGAAAGTGATGACAAGTGTAGATAAAAAAGAATAATGATTGTTGGGTTCATCTGTTTAGTACCATAATTCCTGGAACAGCAGGAGGTACTCTCCTTTTTAGCATGGTGAGTGTAAATGTGGCAATGGTCTCTGGTGAAGCCTTCTCTTTGTGTTCAGCGCCTGGAGTTACCATGCTAGGTTTAAGAAGTATCCCTTCAAAAACAACATTGTTTTCTGCTAAGTAGTAGAAGACCTCTGACCACACTTGCTCTGCCACTTCTAGTGTCCTCTCGATTGGGTGGTCTCCATCAAGAAGAATCTCGGGTTCTACAATAGGCACAAGACCATTGTCCTGCGTAAGAAAGCACATGTTTATCCTCTAATAATTTCACGACCCCATAGGAAATAAGAAAAACTGTTTTAGGTTGCCAAGAATGAGTTCCTCGAGAATGAAACAAAAGGTTTTCACGAATAGCATTCCTGGCTAAGCTTAAAAAGTTCACTTGAGTAATTAAGTAAGTTTCAAAATAAATAAATAAAATATTGATCACAACTGGAAATAAGCAAGTTATTGCAGTAATGTTCAAGAAAAAAATACTTTTCTAACTTAAAAAGTAACTTATAAATTGCTTAGACAGACATGCTTCAAGTCTTGTCCTCCAGTTCTAACCCACTGGAACAGATCAATCATCTAAAGTTCGGCGAGGGGAAAGGGAGGCATTGAAATTTGAATAGATACCTGGGAAATAGCAGCATATCGAGCAAGACCCCAGGCAGCTTCCTTAACAGCCAGAGCAGAAGGACCACAAGGTATGCTAACAACAGTTCTCCTATTTTTACATGCAAAGGCAATAAGGACAAATACAAAGGTTATTCTTCCTTAAGAAAACAATTCAGTATTCATTGACACAGACGTTCTCAAATAAACAAGAGAAATGGAACATACCATTTCGCAAAACGAGCCCCTTGCTTGTAGTATTCAGCAGATCTAGAAGCCAATCCATCTAATCCCTGGCACCATGATTCGTTGTTGGATCCTGGTAGTGGAACCAAACCCTGTCAACAAAAACACAGATTTGGTCATCTTCAGACTAGTGAAACATTATAAGCAAGCAAAATTCTGATAATGCAGAGAATATACAAAAGGTTTAAAGATTAGAAAAGCTTACCTTGTCAACTTTGATACCAGGTACAATATTCTCATCACGTAAACAGTCTACGAACTTCTTTCCATCTGTAGTCGACTGGTAAAGTGTCTCCTCAAAGAGAATAGCACCGGAAATATATTCGCCTAGACCAGGAGTTGTCAGCAAAAGTTGTCTATAAGTCTGTCTGTTTGTTTCTGTGTTGTCAAGTCCAATGGACGCTAACCTCTTTCCACAGGTTGCATTTGATTCATCAATGGCAAGGATACCCCGTCCTGGAGATGCAATTGATTTCTACTCTCGACAAGAACAAAACAGAAACTAGTTAGCAATCATATAAGGGTGAACTTCAAACTCGTATGTGAAGAGCAACAATAACACTTAGACAGTTCTGATTGCAATCCAAATTCATAAAAGAACAGAATCCGTTGTGCCAGTCTAAATAGGAATTTACCATTTGAAACACTTACTACCCACTTATTATCCACACATTCATTAGGACCTACAAACTTAAAAGCATGACCAAGCAGCACATAATTTCTTCACCATAATTTGAACTGTTAATTTGGATAAGGAATAGAAGAAAATCAACAATCCATAAACTACATATATAATTTGTCAAAAATAATTGTATTTCAAACTACTAAGAAAAGAGAGTAACAAATGAAAAATAATATAATGTCCTTCCGTACAAATAAATAAACCAACATAGATTTCCTCGCATGTGTATGTGAATATTAACAAACAAGATGTCACAGCACAAAGGCACGAATCAGGATCTCACTGCAACTTCACAACATAATTACAATCTAATCTTATAATCAATACAAAATAATAACTTTTACTCGTACCAAAACTTGTCTAGAAGATCTTCAATTGCTCATATATGGTATACCCTTCAAAATCAGTTTCAAAATAGTGGTAACAGTCTCAAATTTTAAACTTACCCGGTGGCTAATGCCAAACTAAATCTTTGTACCTAAAGCTACAAAGAGAGAAGCTGAATCAAAGCAATACTACTAATAATTTAATTAAAAAAACCATAAATATCCGATACTGCATAAAAAGGAAAAAGAAAAACATTCAGATATAGATCCTTTATCCAATCTCGCTAACTCTTGCCTGCAATATACTATATTTATACGTGCATGCCATCACAAATAAGTGTCATGGTCAGGGGTGGGCTGGGGCCCACCCTTGCCCAAGCTCAGCTTTTATTGAAAAAAGAAAAAAATTTGTTTAAGCCCAGTATTTTGCAGCCCAGCCCAACCATTCAGCCCACCGTCCCAGCCCAATTGAAAATCTGAAAATCCAATTCCCACCCAAACTCTCGTTCACACTTCACAGTTCGCCCATTCCTCTTTTTCGCTGAGCCTGCCCCTGCGCCGGTTCGTTCTTACCGCTGCCCGTCGAAAGCCGGTAACCCTTTGCCGTCGTCCACAGAAACTTCTAACTGCNAAAAACTGAAAATCCAATTCCCACCGGAACTCTCGTTCATACTTCACAGTTCGCCCATTCCTCTTCTTCGCTGAGCCTGCCCCTGCGCCGGTTCGTTCTTATCGTTGCCCGCCGAAAGCCGGTAACCCTTTGCCATCGTCCGCCGAAACTTCTAACTGCTGACGCTTCCAGCCTTCCACAGTTGGTCCGTCCGCTAAACGCCTGAACGCCAAGTTTAATTTAATCCGGTAGCGGTAAGTTTAATCGGCCTCACTTCGTCTTCTTCTTTAGTCTTCA
>CAIGRN010024512.1:0-12740 GCA_903798345.1 Fraxinus anomala
TAGAGTGGGGAGAGAGAGGGATAGAGAGAATGAAGAAGATGAAATAATTGGGGTTTTTAGGGTTTGGTTAATTATAATTTAGATAGAAATAAATTAATATTTAATATTTAAAATGATATACCTGATTTTTGTATAAATAATTTTCAAACCTGATTTTTGAATGAAAATTTTAAATATTTGTGTGGGTGTAATTTCCTCTATTTATAAGTTTTGCCAAACTAAGGCTTACTCATTTCTAGCCCATATTTGATTTACTAAAAAATCAGAATTTTCGTTGCTTTTGATAAAAACTAAAAAAAATGTGGGTTTAAAAAGTTAAAAAAATTGTGAATTTAATGAAATATACTATTTAAATTAACCATTTTTTATTAATTATTTTAGCTGAATCAGACGGAACTAATATCCTTGTTCTTGATTCTTTGATATACAGCGTATGCGTATATGTATTTGTTTGATTTATCCTACAACGCTTGTACCCATCAAACGAATATCTGAAAAGTGGAGATGGCCAAAAGAAAGAATATCTGACTGACAGAGAATCGGAGAGCGAGTTTGAACCAGAGGGGGAGGCTGCTCAATTGTTATTATTCAGTTAGGCATTTGTGAGATCGCCCGAGCCAAATCCACCACCTGACCAAAATGGCACGGGCACCGTTCGCCACCGTCACAGTCGCCATCTCGATGATCCTCCTCAGTTTTGCCGTTGAATCTTGTCTTTCGATTATGCATCAGAATTTGATGATTAATACAAAGTATACGCCGCTCATCCTTAATCCCGGCGTCGATACTACCACCACCACCATGTTCATGCCTTTGTATTTCAATGACAGCAATAAGTTCGTCAATTCCGCCTCCAAACACTCCCGGCGCCATCTCCAGACCCGCCGCCGCCCCAACGCCCGAATGCCTCTCCATGACGATCTTCTCATTAATGGGTCAGTCGTGTTTCTCTCTCTGTCGGTTTTAGATGTAAATCTATAAATTTAATGAATTCACCTCCATCATCTGATTTGCGTTGACTTTTTTAACTGCGGATCCAGCCTGAGTTCATGTACACCTGATTCAGGATAGAATGCTTATGATTTTATGCATGAGATATGATCTGATGGGTGGGATGGGGTGATTATGATGTTGCAGGTATTACACTACTCGACTGTGGATCGGGACACCTCCGCAGAGATTTGCTCTTATAGTTGACACGGGAAGTACAGTTACTTATGTTCCCTGTGCTACCTGCGAACAGTGTGGCAAGCATCAGGTCATTCCTCACTTTTCTGATTGTTGCTTTTGCTGAGGGCTAAACCCTTAAATTTTTTTAGGATGAAACTTGACATGTTGCTATGGTGTAATTTTTAATACTTGACCTTAACAACCATAATTTGGAGTTCATTACTTCTTGTTCCTATCTTGATGGTAATTTTAATTGATGGGGTTTTAAACTTCTTGTGAAAGTAAGGTTTTTCAAAAGTGTTCTCCTATTGTTTGTACAGTTCATATGAATTTACTCTTTAAAGTCCCTTCTGTTGATCTTCATTGACTAAAGCAATTGAGATGATGTGCTGGAAGGAAAGTAGCCAAAAATAAAAAGAGAAGAAATTAAAAACCAAAGAGAGTGACATTACGATGAAGGGACCCCATATCAATGGATGATCTTTTTTTCTTTTTTTCTTTTTGTTTCGTTGGGAGAAAGTGACAGATGGAACTTCGGTCAAGCAACTTTCATTCAGAGAATCAGGTGGAACTTTAATTACTTAGTTTTATAATTTTGCATATGAATATGGATAACAGTATTTTCTGCTTGTTCTCTCTTATTCAATTTTTGGTACTTCTTATGCCTTTTCTGAGCTAAGAGTATCCTCTTATTATTGCCTTTATAAGTTATTGGCTGTATTATTGTCTACTATTTATGTGTGAATTGATTCCGTCCTTTGAGTTTGGCTCTCATCACTGGCAAGACTCCTTGGAACTGGATTTATACAATTGGCAAGATGTGTTTTGGTTGCTTTTCAAACTTCATTTGCTTTACAAACTACACGTTTTTATGTAAAATTTGCACTTGGTTTTGGTTATATACTCTTTGAATAATTGCTGTTAGAACTTTTGCTTTCTATAGGATCCAAAGTTTCAGCCAGAACTGTCAAGCACCTACCAACCTGTAAAGTGCAATATTGATTGCAGCTGCGATAATGACAGAAAGCAGTGTACATATGAGAGGCAATATGCTGAAATGAGTTCTAGCAGCGGAGTGTTGGGTGAGGACATTGTGTCTTTTGGCAAACAGAGTGAACTCTCACCCCAAAGAGCTGTTTTTGGCTGTGAAAATATGGAAACAGGTGACCTTTACAGTCAACATGCTGATGGCATTATGGGTCTGGGTCATGGAGATCTTAGTATTGTGGATCAGCTCGTTGATAAAGGCATTATTAGTGATTCATTTTCCCTGTGCTATGGTGGTATGGATGTGGGTGGTGGAGCAATGGTTCTTGGTGGAATTGTACCTCCCAGTGGCATGGTTTTTGCCCGTTCAGATCCTGATCGCAGGTAGGTTTTGAGAAATTGTTACATTATCATAAACAATTTGTTAGGTATTTTCCTTACAATATATACTCGTTATATCTCACACATTTACCCTAGTTTTGGGATGGTAACAGTCCATATTACAATATTGATCTGAAGGAGATACATGTTGCTGGGAAGGCGCTTCCTTTGAGTCCTAAGGTTTTTGATGGTAAACATGGTACCATTCTTGATAGTGGTACGACTTATGCATACCTGCCTGAATCGGCATTTGCTGCATTTAAAGAAGCTGTAAGATTTTTAATCTCGACCTTTATATTATTTTGTCTCTTTCTTATTTCTGAATCATAATGCTTCTTCAAAGCATTATATCATTAATGTGCCTGTGTATTCTAATGTTTTCTAGTTATGCGTTCAGATAATGAAGGAACTCCACTCCATCAAACAGATCAAAGGTCCTGATCCAAATTACAATGATATCTGCTTCTCTGGTTCTTCTAGGTATATATGCATCATTGTAAAATTGTTCTAAACAGTAAAACATCTTCTTTGTTACTTTTGTTTTGCAAGTAATATTAAGTGCTTGTGTTGCTTCAGTGATAATTTACAACTCTCAAAAACCTTTCCATCTGTTGACATGGTATTTAACAATGGACAGAAGCTATCACTGTCTCCTGAAAATTACCTGTTCAGGGTAGGTGCCGTCCTTGTCTTCATATTGTTGAAGCATTGACTTCAAAATCAACTATTCCTTTGTGATAGCTAATGATTGCATTCATTTTTCTGTTTCTTCTCACATTATTTCCTTAATTTTGTAATATAGCACTCAAAGGTGCGTGGTGCATATTGTCTAGGGATTTTCCAAAATGGGAAGGATCCGACGACTCTTCTGGGAGGTACTTTATCATTATCATGTGCTTCAATGTTAATTGTTTAATGTCCATTTTGGTTGGGTTATATATATATATATTATTCTGCTATTCCCGTTGAAAATCTTCTACAATTTCTCCATTACTTCTATTCCTGTGATTTTCACGACATTCTTTTCCGCATAACAGGAATTGTTGTTCGCAATACTCTAGTAACATATGATCGTGAACATGAGAAATTTCTGGAAGACCAATTGTTCCGAGTTATGGGAGAGACTTCACATGTCCACTTCACCTCCTCCACCACCTACAAGCTCAAATATGACAAACACTACTACAGATATGGCTCCTAGTGAACCTCCACAATATGATATTCCAGGTACTGCATGCTTCTGTTTCTCTCTTATACTGCATCTTATGTGAATTTATTCTGTTCATGAAGCTTTTTTGCAAATGGTTGGCAGGTTGATAATAGTTTACATATTTTTTCATTTATTTAATCTCCAGTACTTCAGGGAGACTGAGTAGTCCCCCCCCCCCCCCCCCCCCCCCCCCCCCNTACCCATGCTTGTGCAGATTTTTTATAGATTCAGCTTATACTTATTTCCATCCTACTTATTTTCATCTTCTCTTTGTAACAAGTTTTTGTGTTAAAATTTCGATCTGCTATCAATCTTTTTCTAATCTCTTATGCACTCATAGTGATCTTTTACCTTCACCTCTAGATGATCTAAACTTGAGAAAACATCAATGTTGGAATGATGGTTAGTGCATAAACTCTTGGTTCTTTTTCTGTTTTCCATGTACGTTCCCATGTTTATTGAGAATAATGATTATCTTGTTGTATCCTTGAGTGGCTACACTAACATTGTCCCTGCTTATTCGTGTTTTCTTTGCTTGCCATCTCTGCTATTATGTCACATATGTGTCGTAGTTGACAGTGCTTTAATGGTTAAATAGTCTTTAACTTTTCTTTGAGCTAGTCATCACCCTCTACTATTTTCCAAACTCAGCAATGGGACAGGTATCACAAATGTAGGTGAAAAGTACTCAAGTCGTTTGCAAACCTAATAGTTAGTAGTGTTGTATCATCACTTTGTTTACTTTATTAGAACACTGGCAGCCCACCGCTAGTCATCCTTGTTATCTATGGATTGTGGCAATGTGCAAGTGTCGAAAATGAGAATAACAAAACATCAAAGATCTCGTTGATTCCGAAGAATATAGAGAAAGGATTTAAATTGGGAAAATTCTAATTTTATCAATTTTATTCAATACCAAATCCCTATACAATGAAACCCTAGATCCTCCTTACTTTAAAAAAAAAAAAAAAAAAAAAAAAGGTCCTAACCAGACTTTTAAAATAAAACAAACTCGTAAAAACACTATTTTAATAAAATCATAACCAAATAAAACTCCTACTAAACATAAAATCATAAAAATACTAATTTATTAAAAATAATAAATATTAAACCGACTGTCTGACTTATGAGTGGTTGCACTTATTCGATTAGTGGTTGTGCTCAAATATCAGAATGTATTCATTTCTGCTGAAACCACGAGTGCCTGCACTTCTTCTGTGACGTCCCGGGTCTTAAATTCCTAAGTGTCACTAAAATTTAAAAATTTCAAAGTGAGGAAAACAATTTTATGGAATTATCAACACAACAAAAGACAAAGGATTAAAACCCTTCATAACAAACCAAGAAAACTCGAACAATAAGTAGGAAATGGAAGTATTTAGAGGTATAATTTTTCCTAATTAGACTATTATTTGATCAAGAAATTTTCTAACGCCAACTATTCTCATAGGTTGATATGTTCCCCAACATACTCAATAGTCTAAAGTCACATAATATCATAAAATTATCATTTTCATAACTAGAAAATTTTCGAAGTTTAAAAGTCTTGTAAATTTACACTTTCAAAAATTTGGAAGTTTTCATAATTATGCACATATGAAGAGAAATACATAAATAAATACATTTTCATAATTAAATAAAATTCTAATTTGTTTGAATATAATTTCTTACATATTTATTCACATAATCGTGCACCGATATGGTTAAATTTTATAAACTAGCTCTAAACATAGGTAAATATGGTGAACACGGGGAAATATAATCGTAATCATATAATAACATTAAATAATGTAAGTACATGCCTTTCTACCTGATTCGAGGCCGCCAAAGCCTGGAAATTGGCATTTGCGTGGTGGTGATGTAATAAACCTTAAATCTGAATTCATTTTGCTTTTTTTGCTGTGAGTAGTAATTTTTACTGTTCATTGCGTGAATAGTGACTGCATTGTTTCTGTCATGTAAATTTTTTTATATCTGTCAATCATGATAGATAATGAACAATATTTTTTTTCGTAAAATTTTTTTGTTTTCAATCTACAGTAGACCTGTTCTGATACCATGTTATAATGATCCAAATTTTTACTTTTGGAATCATTATAAAGAACACTTTCATAAACAAAAGAAAAACATAATATTTCTTTAAAATACATAGATACAAAGATTTAAAATTATTTTAAAGAAAAACACGATGAACATCACTAAAAAATCTTAAACTACATAGTTTATTCTTTCTTTTTCATTACGCGAGCACAATCCACCTCTGATTACCTCGAACCCGCCTTTTTAGTTACTCATTAAAGATTTAACGTATACGTGTGAGAAATAGATCTCAATAAATGAGTAATAACGAATTGCATCTCATATTTAAATACGGAAAATCATAGCATATGTATGGAGAGACGGGAATTAAAATCCGAACTTCGTGGCAATAATTCCCGCGTGTAGCGCTACTAAACTTCAGTCCTTTGAATTTATACAAATAAGACCCTTATCATAATCATAACTTGAATTTTCGTTCATCATATTCATAATATAAATTAATGTAATTCAAATATTGAATGAACAATTCGTATTATTACACTTGGTAATTCGAAGGTATAACATGTACAGGAGAATTTTAAGTTCTACAACTGATTGATAAATTTCGTATGTTTTTGTTTGTGTGTGTGTGTGTGTTTGTGTTTTATGTGTTTGACAAGTCTTATATAGCTTGGGAGAAGTGCCCATATATGGTAAGATTGATCAAGGAATAAATCTTTTTAATATAATTTTTACCCATATGGAAGTTAATTTAAATTTACCTATATATATATATATATATATATATATATATATATATATATATATATATATAGCTGTATATATAAATAAAGAATTGTCATATAATTAAACATTTGATTTAAATTTACACACACACACACACACACTCTCTCTCTCTCTCTCTCTCTCTCTCTATATATATATATATATATAGCTATGTATATAAATGTATATAAGAATTAAATCCTCCTAATTTATGCCAAGTTACCTAAATTCACATTTAATCAAAATAGGAATTAAGTTACTTTTCATAACCTAAATACGGCAATCCCATAGTCTCTTCCTTACCTAAACATGGCAATTCCATGATCATTTCTTTACCAAAATTTGAAATTCTAAAAAGTGCACATTGGGTCCTTCAACTATGCAAAGTTATCAATTTGGTCCCTTAACTTCCATCAATGACTATAAAGAAACTTTTGGGATATTATAAAGATGGCAGCGAATTCTAAACCGAGAATGATGTTTTAAGGTGAGGTATGTAGGCTTGATTATCGTAAAGGAGCACCTAAAGATGATATAATGCATTAGAGATCATATTGGATTTGACAAAATGTAGAAATGCTATATCAATTTTAGGTGAGAAGATATTACCCACTAAGTTAAAAATGAAGTATGAAATGCTATTAGACCAGTTACTATATTATTATATTAAGTATTTGATTTAAGTTTAGTAAAATGGTGGTGTTAATTTGGATATGTATCCACACTAGAACATTTGAAATAATAAAAGGAGTAATATGCCAACAGTTGAGGTGATACTGATTTGAAAGAAATTAAGGAAATGATGACTTTGTAATTGGGGCATATGTAGAACTAAGAAACTCTCATTTACAAGAACAACCCGGTACCATTTTAACAAATTAGAAGATTAAGATTGGCTATGAATGGTTACAGGTAGTTCCAAAACATTTGATTGCATTGAACCTACCACAGGAGATAGTTTTGGATCAAATGAAATAACGAGAAAGGATTCATGACGCCTATCTCGAGTTTATGAGAAATAAGGCTTAGCTTCTTCTTGTTGCAGCTAAAACATAATTGCACTTTCCGGTTTCCAGTTGGTGTGTTGCCTGTAAGCTACCTTGCATTGCTTTCTTATTGATGATTTAGTTCAAGAGTGTGTATCTATTTGCTTATCTGGTTGATAGATGATTAAAATGGTAGGGAATGGTCTGTGGTACTGAGTTGATTTCTTCATTCCCAATGAGTTTGACAGAGAAAATTTTTAAATTATTATATCGTGCTGTGATCAACAAGATACACTGAATTCTAGCGGGTCACTAATGAGAAGCTTATTTAACTGTAGCATTTAAGTACATCTACCTCTTGGTCTATTCGAAGCCTCTGGTTTTATATTTGAATAATCTATTCCACATGCTTTCACCTCCAATATTTATTAAATATCTGGGAACTATAGAAGTTGGTATCTTTTGTGGATAGTTATAGATTCTAATGGTGTCGAAGGATAAATAGTAATTTTGGCTTTACCTTGCATTTGATATTTGTTAATTCTAGATACTTCTGATGATGAGCTGATTTTATTAAGTTTTAATTGACCTTCAATCTGCAGGGGTGATTAAAATAGGACTCATTACATTTTATATGTCAGTGAGTGTGAAATACTCAGACTTGAAGCCTCACATCTCAGAGCTTGCCAAGTTCATTTCGAAGGAGCTGGCTGTTAATGTTTCTCAGGTAGATAATTCATATTGCTAATCTTGCAGGAGTTAATATGCGCATTGCTTCTCAGGTTGATTAATTCGTATCTCGAATCGTGCAGGAGTTACAAATTATGTGGTCATTAAAACTTAAATTTGTATTAGTCATCTTTATTTCTTTCATGTTACACTAAGATACCTCAGGCTTACTTTGGAATGAATTTCGCAGGTTCACTTGATGAATTTCACGTCTAAAGGGAACGATAGCCTCATTAGATGGGCAATTTTTCCACCTGAATCTGATGATTACATAGCTAATGCTACTGCAATGGTGAATTTTGCTTACTTGAACAGCATAAAAAACTTGGTTCATTTGGTCACAGTCAATGACTTCATTTTTTCTGCTTTAATGGCAGGATATTATTGCCAGGTTGAATGAAAATCGTGTGCATCTTCCGGATAGCTTTGGAAGTTACAAATTGTTTCAATGGAACATTGAGCCCCCACCAGTGCGGTAAACCATTATGTACACTTGTTTACAATGTTTCGTTTGTCTCTTCCCTCTTCACTCGTCAGTTTTGAAAGTTTTAAATTACCGAATATTTAGACCCAACGTGCGGAATTATACAATTAAAAGTAATAAGTCACTTTTTAATTATTTCTAAATGGTTAGATCGAACAAGTTAATTTATCCTAAGTTTGAATACCTCAATCAATAAATAAAGAAGTAAAGAACACCACAGATGATCATAGAGAAATCCCAACTGGGTAAAAACTCCGAGATTTTCCGTCAGTAATCCACTATAAATCGAAGCAAACTTACAGTATGGTCCAAACACTTCAACTCCATAGAATTTCTGACCTCAATTCCTATTGTCTCCCTTGTCCTATTGGAGGTGTGCTCCTTTAAAATAAATCCCGCCTCCAGGTTTAAACTTTAGCCCTCCTGACTTTGTGCTTCTGCAACGTCTCCCGATTTCTGGTATCGATTTATCTCCAGTAGATTAAACGGTTTGGTGTTTGATCAATAGATCTTGTGTATTTTGATCTGTGGTTTTATATGAAATAATGTGGCTTGATCAACAAAATATTTTTTGGAAGAATTTATGGATCAAGTAATATGTGATGGTTGAATCTAGAAATCAATGAATGTTTTGGATCTTCAAAGAAACGATCTCTATGGAATAAATATGATTCAACACATTTTTGGATGTTCATAGAGTAGGATATATATAGGAAAAAGTGTTTGAGATGAAAATGGATTGAAAAATCAAGTGTTTGAAACAAAATAGATTTCTGAACGTTGACCTTTCACTTGAGCGCATAGCGCGAAAAGCAGCTGAGCAATTATCAGTATTTTTACCATAACTTTCTCTCCCGATGTCCGATTGAGGTGATTCAAAATGTTTGAAAAGCTAACTCAAATGGCTACGATTCTATTAGAAATAACATTGTCCAAATTTCAATGTTTTCTACGTGAAAAACACGTTGCAATTTGCGATTGAGAATTTGGAACATAACTTGTGGGGTTTTTGACACTCTTTTGACCTCCAATTGTATTTCAATGATCATATGTGATCTTCTTGGACATCTTGGACTCCTTCAAGGACTATACTACCAATCTCAACTCTTTTGACTTTAATTAGGACTCAATAACTCCTATTTTGGCTTTAATTACTAGTTGATAAACTCCTAATACAATTCAACTAGGACTTTATTTTGATTAAGGAAATTGTCAATTGTAATTTGGACTTAACAATCTCCTAGGCATTCTGTGACAATCATTTATTTTAAAGTCAAAAAGTTCAAAACTACACAAAAATAAACTTCCTAAAATTTTCTTCAATACTGTTTACCTATTTCTTGAAACACATGAAAACCACAATGCTACGTGAAATGCAAGAGAAAACTATCAAAACCAAAATCATATAACTAAGGTAAATAAAATACATAATAAAACACGTGTAAAACCAAAATATGCAATATGATGTGAATTATAAACTTAGAAATAAATTATAGAATTTTATATCAGTATAGACAAAACGCAACACTATATCAATAGTAAAATTTCAGCAAATATATCAAATGACTCCCCTAAGTCATTTATCAATAAAAAATTTTAAAATTCTCCCCTTAACTTATATAATCAATTCTCTAAAATAAATACACATCTCTCCTCTTTTTTGTCATGAATAACAAAGGAAACGCAAGTAATAATCATGTCAAATACAGAGATGAATAAGTAAAAAAAATATGCACATGTATAATGATGCAAAAACATGTATTGGGAGAATAAAAACTTTATAATTTAGAGACCAACTGTTTTTTGAATTTTTCAAAGATTTTTTACTTTATCATCATTAACATTTATTTGTTTATTTATACATGCATAGTTCATAAACAAGTAAATTTTTTTCACATAACTTATTTTAAACCTAGATGGAGTAAATTGTACAAGTCGTGTGAAAAGTGCCATTAAACTCGCATAAGCAAGTCTCAAAATCTTAAATCAATGAGAAAGGACGTGCAAAAAATCACCGGTAAATGAATATATTATTCAAAGTATGAAATCAAACACAGTGTTACTAGAACTTTTATAAATTAAAGAACTCATAATTAATTGTATAAATTTTCTCTCTCCATATCTGTGAGCACATATATATGTATATTTTTTTTTTAGTTCAAATTTTATGTGCAGATTATTCTTCATTAAATTTTCTACATGACTTCTATAACGAACTTTAGGTCAATGACTCCAAAGTCAAATGACTTATAGGGCATTAGGTATTAAGATACCATACATGTTTAATCACTCAAGTCATATAAACTACGAAAAAAAGTATAAGATTGTCTTACAACATTTTATGTAATTAAAAAAAATTTCTTTGAGGTTTAATAGTAATCTTTCTTTTAAAGGGAATATACAAAAGTTTAGGTCAACTAGTTAAAGTTCGTTCCATATTTAAAGCCAATTCACCACACAGATGACCGTCATCCCAAATCTCAAACACGCGGTCAAACACACTCATAAGAGTATAATGTGTGCAGTACATAAGATACATGTAATAATCTGTACAAAGTACTCCAAATAAGTTCTAAACAAATTAATGAAAATTTAATTTACCAATTATGAACATAACTAGTACTTGATAGCTAAATAACATGTCCAAAAAAATAAAAAATTCCTTTTTCAATTTTTTTTAACTTTATTTTTCAAGATACTAAATAAAATGCCAAAAAAAAAAAAAAAAAATTAGATTGCTTGCATAAATGTGTAGATACCATGAATAATGCAGGTGCATGCACCTAACTACCTACTTAATGAGGTACAGAAATACTCTTACTATGAAGAGTAACACGAGTAATACCGTAATGTAAATCATCAATTTGACATGTGAGTTCACTCATTTTAACCCAAATCTTCTTAGAAAATGTAATATTAGTCAATTGAGTCGTCAACTCAGTCAAGTAACTCACTTGATTAGTCAAGAATCTAACATTACTAGTTAGATCTTATTTATTTTTCCTAATCAAGAGCTTATGGCATTTAGGTTTAATGTGACCTAAAACACCACAATTATGACGTGTGAATGAATTTAGGAACAATCCTAGATTTCAAAATTTGAATTTTAGGATAAATTGACTTGTTTGATCTAATCATTTAGAAACAATTAAAAAGTGACTTGTTGCTTTGAATTGTGTAATTCCGCACGTTAGGTCTAAATAAATCGGCTAATTTAAAACTTTAAAGTGGTATCAAAGATTAATAGCGATCATTGACCCAAAATTTTGTCTAGATAAGTCAGTCACATTCTGATATAGGATCTGAGGATAGTAGGGATAGCTATGAAGCGTTTGACGAATTGTTTGAGAAGTGCTTTAAGTTGAAAAAGGTGAATAGCTCTGCCTTTAAGAAATTGCATAAACATGAATTAGAAAATGAGAGTTTAGAGGTCAAACTTAATGAGTCGATTAGTGGATTGAATGGATTAAGGATTGAAAAGGAGTCATTATAAATTAAGGTTATATCTCTTACATTTGATCTTGAAAAATCGAATGCCCAATTTAAATTCTTCTCTAGTGGATCTAAAAAGATTGATAACATGATATATTAGAATAAAACAATTGGGGATAGAATGAAACAAATTCTCAGACTGCTTCTTCTTCGAAAAATAAGTTTGTACCTGTCTCAAAGCCTAAGGCTCAAAACTTGAAGCCTAAAGTTGCTTTTAGGTTAATCCCTACGCGTCACTATTAAAGTAAAGTATGACACATAAGACCTAAATGTCGCGAGCTCTTGAATAGGAACATGGCCAAGAATGTAGGTGTTCGAGGATTGAAATCATCGGTACAACATAAGTTTCATCCACCTAAAATTCAAAATTTAAAACTTATGATAAATTAACTTTTTTGATCTAATCATCTAGAAACAATTAAAAAGTGACTTGTTGCTTTTAATTGTGTAATTCCGCATGTTGGATATAAATAAATCAGCTAATTTAAAACTTTCA
>CAIGRN010024517.1:0-11868 GCA_903798345.1 Fraxinus anomala
TTCTAGGCATCATCCGGACACGAACCCGACACCATGGACACCGGTCATCTAAAGACCAAATTTAGGTGACACCGGCATTGCCACATAACCTATGAAGTCTAGACCTAATCAACCATACGTCTAACTCATTTTTCCACTTCGGCCCGTGACACCCCCATGCCATGTTCGATCTCGTGTCACTACCATGCGGTCCGTGACACGATGCTCTATTTTTCTGTTTCCTCTTTGGGGGCCAGATAAGTGCTCATTATTATGTTTCAACTAAATTATGTCTCATTGGGTGCTAGGAGATATCCTGCTAATTGTAATAGTCCAATTTACAGGATATGTAGATGTACATATATATATGTGTATGTTCATATACACACACACACACACATATATATACATGTGGCTTTGTACATATGTACGTATGTACGTTCCTTCTATTTCGCCAAACAATTGTGTTGGCTTGACCTTCCATAAATAGACAGAACATCGAATTTGAATTTAAGAGGGCGGATCCAAAACATGTAAATATATACACATGCGTAGGTCTGTATGAGCTACATGCGTCTATTTCTCCATGCACATGTTTCTCTTATTCCAACTTGCTAGGGTGTTATTGCCACAATGTTCTTTTTATACACGTGGCTTCTTGGGTTTTTTTTGTAGGCGACACTATCTGGAGTGTCCTCAAGGCTTGTTAGGAAAGCATTTTGAAAAACTTATTCAATGTGATCCCCGTCTGAACTTTCTCAGTCAGCAAGGAGAGACGACTTTGGATTCTCCACATTTTGAACCAAGAATCTCCATGTTTGATGATCCAAGTGAAAATGACACATTTGATTTGAGTGGGGAGGATAGTCCTTCCTTATTCACCTCACAGGATACTGCATCCCCATCTGTAGCTCAATCTTCCTCCTCGAATTTCGAACAAGATGCTTCTGGCAGACATCCAGAATCTTTCCGTTTTGAAAGATCATCACCAAGCTCGGGTAATTTTTGATGAAAATATGCTATCTTCAACTTCTTTATTACTCAGTAATATGATAAAATTAACTAATATGATAAACTTAACTGTTATTTTTAACTATTGAGAAGTATATACATGCATGCTTGCTAAACCCTTTTACCCATTTCAATTAATGCTATTTATCATCATAATGATGAAATATCGGTAATATGATATTCTATTATCCCTCACATTTCTCACTTTCCTCCCCACCTCTTATAAAAATTGAAAATTGAATTGTTAATCTCATTATTCCACATAGACTGTCACATTACCAATGTTCCATCATCATAATGATAAATAACATTATTACTTTCCGTATTCTTCATCCATTGTATGCAGTGGCGAATCCAGTACTGAAGTCCAGCACAGGCGATCGACGATCATTGAACGTTGACCGCAACTATAGGAATAACGATATTGATTATTAATTTTTAATTAAATAATATTAAAAATTGTTTGATTAATATATAAATACACTAAAACATAGGAATGATATAATATGAAAATATAATCCAAAATAAAAAAAGAAAAATAAGTAATACAACTTCACTTTGCAACTGTACGCTCAGATAATTGGAATCTTTTTGGTCTCATATTTTGAAAGCTCTGCAAAATTGTCTCATTATCAATTTGTTTAAAAACTTTTAGCTCAATGTACACTATCAAATTGTCATTCAACCAGTCATCCCTCATTTTATTGCGCAAGTCACTCTTGGAATCTTGATAAGATTCATAATAGAGAATCTCATTTCAACCCTTGCACTTGCCAATTGTAGTTTCAATTTCAAATTTTCAACACCAATTTATCACAAACACAAATTTCTAAATTTCCCAATGAACAAATTCCCAAATTTTTCAATTCACAAATTCCTCAATTAACAAATTTTCAAATCCCTAAATTTACCAATTAACTAATTTACAATTTCCCTAATTCAGAAATTCACAAAATTTTCCACTTAATAAATTATTCAAAGAAAAATATTGAAATAAAATAAAAAAGCAATAAATTAAAATAAGTTGACTAATTAAATATATTAAACATATATAATTCTGCTAGAAAATAAATAGTGTTTACCAAATAAATTTTTCTAACCTAGCACGAGGTCACAAGTTTGAATTCCATCCAGCCCTCCCTTTTGTATTAAATTTTAGTAAAAATAGTAGAACTAAAAATATTTTTCAAACAAGTTGGGAAGGGATTCGAACCCGGGACCTACAACGTAACAATGCAACCTCTAACCAACTTAGCTATATAATATGTTTGAGAAAAAAATGAATTCCAGTAATATAAGCTTAAAAGCTTATCTATGTCAAAAAAAATTGCTCCGGCGAATCCAGCATGAACGGTCGCGGGGGCTGGCCAGGTACTGGATTCGCCCCTGATTGTATGCACCAATATTACTGTCCTATGAGCACGAATAGTACTCTAGAATGAAGTTTCGGTGGTCAACATGCCTCAGGTATGGCGGATATGCCATATAGCTTATCTTACTTTTAATTTGTCACATGAAGGCCGTGGATTTTAAATGTCAAAGGCGAATACCCATTTTATATAACTTGGAATATAAGATAATTAAAAAATTTAATTTGTCGAAAGTTTCTGTAAAGAAGTCAAAATAATATGTGAAAACCTTTATGCATTTGATGTTGAATTTGGTTTTTTTTGTCTACTACACTTTCTGGCTCATGGTTATTTCCTTTTTGTTTGATCTGGTAATACAAAATGATTTTAATTAATTTTAATTCAACCAATTAACCATTCTTCAAAGTCAAAAGATTCAATTGTAGAAGTCAAGATCAAAGCTAGAAAAGTTTATTAATTTTATTGAAATATAATTTCAGAGATAAAAATATGATAGATAATAAAGAGAATTTCTATCAACATGTCACTGACTTGCCTCTATTTAACATTTTTGTAAAACTATATTTCTGTGTTCCCATGGGGTGTCTGTGTTCCAGTGTCTGTATCCATGTTCTTAGCTAGCCTATAATCGAAGTTTTTCACATTATGTTTTCATAAAAACTTAAAGAAAATTGAAAGAAAATGGACTTGATAAAAGTTCATAGTGTAGTGAATTGTTGCTTCTTTTTTGGCAAACAGACTTGATATCCCACCTCTTTTTAATTCACTTATTACTGTTAATGGTCATTGGTCTGCGGAACGTGAAGGGAGGTGTGGTCAAATGTGGTAACCCAGGAGTTGGCTCATGTCCATTTATGTGAATTGAGGAGTCTGAAATGAGTCGGTCATTCTCCGTTAGTAGAAAAAGGAATACACATTTATGATCTTCGTAGAGCATGTAACTCTAAAGGTACAACCAATGAGGAATGAATTCGAGGACAATTGAATGCACTCATAAGGAATGAATTTAGCATAATTGGATGTGTTTGTTATTGAACTAACTATTCTGGAAGAAATTTTCTGGTCTTTTTGTTGTCCTAGTTGTATGAACCTTTCCTGCCGAGTTATAAATCTTGAAGAGGCAATGAGAAACAACATTTTGGATTATTAGCATATTACAAGTAATTGCCCCTATAGCTTCTTGTTTATTAAATGTCTCAGAAAAAAATTGATTTCAACTGATGGTAATGTGATAGTGATTTTTCATATTTAAAAAAGAAACGACTTGTTCGTCAAAGATTTTTTAAAATTCATTTTCAACTGCACATTCTATAGGATCCACAACTTTTCCCACTGTTTAATTACACATTCTTCAAAAAATCATTTTTCCTTGTAATTCATCGGGGAAACCATTTCTACATACATTAACTACAATAAAAACCATGACACTAATTGGTGTTGACATTTTGGTCAATTGGATATGGTCTGCCTGTTTGGTATACAAGATTTGTTTTGGCTGTTTGATACATAGAGCATCGATGGGCAAAAAGAGACTATTATCTCAGGTTTCTCTTTGGAATTGAGCATGATTTTGCTTGTTTGCTTGCTGGTTAGCACGGACTGGTTTAGATACCTACTTGGTTAAATAATAAATTACAGTAGAACCAGAATTTATCATTTGGGTCCTTTTTCCTCTTTTGAATCTAAAACTAATGAACTATTTTACACTGTGCCTCACAGTTTCTTGTTTTGATAGTTTCTGTAGCACGATGAAATCGATTAGCAAGTCTTTTTCCATCGTAACATGGAGTGCTCATCCTTGCTTTTTGCTGAAACTTATTATGTCTGTTTCTTTTGGATCGCAATATCACAATAGCTATTAACTAATCACATGCTTTATACATGGAAAAATGAAAATCACAAATTATAAAAAGTTACATCATTGCCTCTGGTACAGCTTATTTCTTGCTCATCATTAATTATAATGGATCAATGCTTGTCGCCTTGTTTATAGTTTAAATTGAAGGAAATGTGAAAAACTACTTTTTTTTTTCTTCTGTCATGTTATAATACTGCCATTTTATGCAGTTAGGGACTCACTAAAAATTGAAGATGTGAAAATGGTGGGATGGAGCAACTTAAGGCACTTGGCAACTTCACTGTGACTGGGCTCCAACACTCTATGTCCATGAGTGATCTTGTGAGCCACCTCGAGCACCGGATATCAGAGCAGAAAGAATCCAATAATCCAACCCTTTCAAGTGAGGAATGGCAAAACTTGCAGATTTTAGATGATATCAACCGATGCCTATTTAGTGACATCCAACATATGCCAGAGTCTGATGTGTCTCTCATGTCAAGGGTCAATTCTCTCTGCTGTCTTTTGCAGAAAGACAATGCACTGGATCCCGACATGCATTGTAAAGGTACACGTGGTACTCAAATGTCTTTCGTGGAAAAGAAAAATGGTGAATCAAACAATTTTCAGGCTTCTACTAGTAAAATCAAGGTTGAAGAGAGTCTTGGCATCTCGGAGGATGAAACGAATGATTCCTCTGTTGATAAACAGGCGCCATTGATTTCCAGGAAGGATTCGGTTGGAGAGTTGCTGCTCAATCTCCCTAAGATAGCATCCTTGCCGCAGTTCTTGTTCAACATATCAGAAGATTTTGAGAATCGAGCTAGATAATCCATTTGTTATTAACTTATTAAAAGGGTCGACTAATTTGCCCCTGTAACTTGCGTATGCATGTACCTTAGTAGGTTTATGTGGGTTCGGAAATTGAGATTAATGAAGAATCCCGATTGTTGGCTTCGAATATTTGGGTTTATCTTGAATTTACCTTTTGATGTAGGTACGATGTATTTATGTATTTATGTCCTGGCTTCTGGTTTTCATATCAAAGATTGGATATGAACTTTCGTCGATCCTTATAGGACCTTCGACTTTGTTGGTTGCTAAATACCATCAAAGTCTATTTGATTGATACTTAAATTCTATGATTTGAGTACGTCGTGTTGTTAATTGTTATTGTAAATTCACTGAATCAACAGATTATAAATCAATAAAAAGATGGGAGATTTGAAATTTAAATGGTCTATAGAATACCCTGGTGTCAAAAAAATTTAAAATATATAGAAATTCAAACATTGATATGACAATTAAGGATCTTTGCTGCAATTCTCAGGGAAAAATAGGTAAAAGGCAAACAAGATCTACCCGTAGACTATGTAAATCACTTTTCTTCGTTCCTTTAATATATATGTATACTGAAGAAATGAGAGTGTACTAAGATTTCAAGTTGTAGAAATATCTCTATAAGGTTAACATGTCAACAGTAATGATCGAAGTGCACAAAAATTATTGTATTGAGCAAAATGCAATAAAATGACAAATATCATCCCACAAAGGAAGACGATATAAAAATTAATCAGTAATTTGTGCAACATAATTCATTTCATTATTTCGACATCAACAAACGATGCAGAATTATAACATCTTCATACACATTTAGTATTTTATATCCTCTTAACTCACCTTACACAGCAATCAAATTAAAACTACAAGAGCAAAACCAGGAGACGAGATGATACATCTGTAACAAAGCTTATTTTAAGACTTCGGGATCTAAATATACAAAAGAATAAGACATAAAAAGAAAAAAAACTTATGAAATTCAGGGCTCGTCGGGTCCATCGTCCTCTTCTGGTTCATTCTCTTGTAACATATTCATAAGCATTGAAATTTGGTCTTGCAGCATAGCATTTGTCCTCTCTACATCAGTGCGTTTGCTTCGTTCTTCGAGTAGCTGGAGTTGAAGATGCTCTAGGACTCGAGCATCCTCTTCTAATTGCTCGTTTAGGCTATCTATTTCCCTATCCTGCATGCATTATCTATCATTTAAGTAATATCTTACGATTCAATCATATCAGAAAATAGGAGCCAAATGGCTTAAGCACCTTTCGATTTATTTCCTGTACCGCAATCCTTCGCATACTTTCAACAACGTCAACATTTACGAGCTTTCGCCTCTTCCCAATCAGCCACCCCTTTGGATAGCTAGCGGATTCAAAGTCAGGAGGCGGAAGTAAGGATTCCGCTAAAGGTCTTCGACCACTTACTGGTTCCAGTGGTTCGAATAAAGCCTTCCGTTTCTCAGAAAGAACAGAAACGCTGTTTGATTCTTGCTGGTTTTCATCCATGATAGTATCTTCTTGTTTTTCCATTGCTTTATCAGTTTTGGAATCATTAACTGCACTGTCTAAATTCTTTGCACTCGATGCTGAAAGAATTGACCACCGAGTATGAACCACGCAGGGAAAAACCAAGAATTTGATTCCCGGGGTTTGGGGTGGGGGTGTATGCACAATAAACAGAAAATGTAACTCAAATCCCAATATCCACATATTAGGCTTTAATGGAAAAAATAAAACTCGTTTCCACTTGAGAGGACGTATTGAAGACAATATTTAAATAATATGCATGTGGCCCTATCTCGAGCTTAAACTTTTAGAACAAGTGATTCAACAGAACTTCTAAAATTTCCACAATTTTCTCATGTATGAACCTCGCATCTAATAATATGGAAGCTCACTGTTACATAAACTGTACAGTAAGACAAATCATTGTATGTTAGTCCGATCCTTTGTACATAGAACAAGTGTTGTCACACACTTACAGATGCTATAGTAGACTTAGCTTTGGAGGCACTCCAGAAAATGAAATCGAAGCTTTCAAATGTATGATGCATCTATATATGATACATGACTGATAACTGAAAATGGATTTGCTAGTCATGTAATGTCTCAAACTGCCTTTATAATTTTTAACATATGTAGTAAATACGTCAAATCAGATGTGTGAGACAAGTCACAAGCTCGATGTGTGGACAAGTCCGATGGGCCAATAAAGGTCCGACCGATACCTCGTAGACAATCTGTCAGTTTGATTAACTATGACAATAGGGATACACCAGGGCAACTAGCCTTGTCCAGATGTGCAGACTATCAAGGAATGCTCAGAGGGAGAATTAGCAAACCTAACCTCAGAACAAGTCTCCACAAAAGCATCTGGCCCGACCAAAGTCAATACTTTAAACAAGCTCCAAAAATGTAGGGAAAAGCATTTGGATAACACATAGGCTGTGGGTCCTACTTAATGGTGTAAATAATAAGTTAATAGTAAATTGTGAGTCCTACGAAAAAGTATTTTTGACAGTGCCAAACGTGCTAGAATTAAGAAAGTGGTAACTGCATAAGCAACTACTTCCCTCACTGACAGAAAAAATGCTCTACCAAGGGGAGAACTTCATTACATAAATCAATTTTAAACTCCTTTAATTAGTACTGGAGCCACATACTCAAATGAGAATATGCAATGCAAGTCCACTGCTAAAACCGTTAACTCGCTTTCAATAAACTTAATTCTATCAAATTAACCACTAATTTGACTTTCGGAATGTCAAGAGTTAGGCACTAAAAAGTGAAAAGCTCTTTCAAGCAAGAAATGATCCATATGACCAACCATTAGATTCTAAATCTACATATGCATTATAAGATGGGATAGTATTATTATGAGTCCCTTCTTCCGTGATGAACTGTTGGCACCAATCCTCCAAATAGAACAAAGTTGTCTTCTCGTGTTGCTTCGTGCCGGGGTGAGGAATACTCCTCCATCCCAAGTAAAAGGAAAAAAGTTCATATTCATTTTTATAGTATAATTAGCTTGCCTCCCTTTAGGACTCAATACCTCTTTTGACTCTATAATTCCCATGAGTGAGTATATAGGAATAATACCGGTCAGTAGTATACTAAGCACTTGTATAGTTTTTTGATGAATTTTATTTGATATAAGCCAGTGTTTCCTCTCCTTAGTTTTTCTTTTTGTCCTCACTGTGTATCTTTAATTGGCTTGAGTACCATAAGGCGCACATAAAGAGAGTAGTGAGAAACATTCATGGACATTGGTCCAAAGGAGTAATATAAAAAATAATCGGGGGACCACATTATGAAATTGAAATGACTTAAATTGAATATCTACTAAGAAGACTATGGTTAACGATATGATTTCTTGGCTTCCTAGTGAACGCCTATTGGCAGTCAGCAAGTTAAAGAACAATTTAATCTCAATGTCGGTGCAATAGGAAAAGACAAAAAGAAATTTCAATCAAGCAGCAATCAATTTACAAAACAGTAGGTATACATTGAACAAATAAAAAAGAAGATGGCTCCACCACCACAACTATTTCAGCAAATCAATGAACCACAATTGTTGCATTAGATAGAAAAATAGTATGCAAAACCATTTGTATTCATTGGATGTTTGGCCAAGTTTAAAGAAGTACTAACAAATAAATAACTAACTTTTCTGGCTGTTCAATTTTGCAAATACATAAGTTACTTATTTTGAAAATAATCTTTATCTTACGTCAAAAATAAGTGAACATTCTTAATTATAAGTAAGAGCGGTAACATTTTCAAACATGTTAACACACAAAATTCACTTTGTAAAAATAACTTGCTTAAAACTCTCAAACTACCCCAACAATTTTCTATTAATTAATCAATAAATAATTTTTTTTGACCCCAACAATTTTCTATTAATTAATCAATAAATAATTTTTTTTGAGAGGAACATCTTAATTTCAAGGAGCAAAACAACAATCCATAATGTTCCAATCATTCGAAAAGTCAACGTGCATAATTATTGAACAAATCATTCTTTTATTTAATAATAAAGGTCAAGACCATAATAAAACAGAAAATAAAAATAAAAAATTGAATAGTCTTAGCACAAATAGCTGGTAATCAATTCTAACCATAGTTAGATAAAGAATTAACCTTCGAGCAAACCCAAAGCCCATCCCCACCCCCACCCTACTCACCCCCATCTCCACCAAAAAAAGAAAAAAAAAAAGGAAAAATGAAAATTGAACTCGTAAATATCAAGAACAATTTCTTGTCTAAAAACTGCAGCGTGCATACAACTAGAAGAAAAGTGAATCAAGATTATAGTTATAATTGAATTTCACATAAAATCTACTAAAGAAAATAATTCCATCAGTAAGCAAATACATCAAATAAGCAAAAAATAATTGAAAAAATAGGAAAAAAAAATTCAACCCAGTTGCTGTTTAAGAAAAAATATATAAACGAACCTAATCTTTTCCTAGATTTCCAAAAAACTGGAGTAGAAGAAACTGGAGAGAAGCCATTTAAGCTCCCTTCTTCTTCCACTTTTTTCTTTCTTTCCTCCATAAACCCACCTGTTAAACTGAACAAATTAACAATTTCTTGGTCTAAATGACATATATAAGCTTAGAGAAAATATATGTATTTCTTGCCTTATTTTCTGCTAACCGATTAGTATTTCCTCTTCGTACGTAAGCTAATTTTCACAGCTCCCAAGATAGAAAAAAAAAGGTGGAAAAAGAGAGATTTCAAAGTCCAAGGAGGCGAGGATGTGAGGTGACGGAATCGTCGAGGATGAATGGAGGGCTGAGATTTGTCGTTTTGGTAGTTGGCCCCCTTTCTTGTGCCTATCTAATGGGTCCCACTTATCAAAATTTTGTTCCTTTTTTTTGGGGAAAATAAAGCTACCCCTAAACTTTGGCGCACGAGTTTTTCAAAACGGAACCTTTACATCCCTACTCTCATTTTAACCGTATTTAGCTTCCTAGTACCGTTACGGTTAATAGGAAATTTAAGTCATTACTCATCAACCTTTCAGGTAGTATGAAAATGACTTCCAAACTTTCAAAAGTGAGATTTTGAATCCTCAACTTAATGTTACGAGATTGGTCTTTATATGATGAAAATCGACAATGTGAATATTAATTCATCAACTTTCACGCTAAAAATTAGATTATATTAAGAAATTTGACGATTTTGCCCTTAGTTTTAATTTGTTTTAAAGTTACCTATAATTTTAACATCTGTATTGTAGACAGTAGACCTACTTTATAAGGGGATTCAATCTCTTAACTTTATCTATACCGAGGAATCAAAACATCACTTTTGAAAGTTGAAGTGTTATACCATTCTATTTAGAAGGCTGCGAATCTGGATACTTATTTTTCCTACGTTTAGTTAACAATTTTTAAAAATATAATCTTATCGTTATTTTTGTATTTAAATTAACAAAGAATTAATGAATTTTCTTCGGGAAGCCCACGTCAAAATGATTGACACTGATTAGCTATGGTTGTAGATATTTTTTTTTTATTATTATTACTTTTTATGGAAGTTGACTTGGGATACGGTGGAGAAGAAGAAATTTTATGTTCTTGTCTTTCTTTTAATTTTTTGTTTACATAAATAGAAGGGAAATATTGTATGTACAATTAAATTTAGCTTGTTAATTGAAGACAAGGGTAAAATTGTCAAGTGGACTTTAGTGCTATAAAAATCAGACTGGAGATGTAAAAGCTACAATTTGAAGATTGGGGACACAATGCAATACAAGTGAAAGTTTGGGACCTTAAATGCTATTTTCCTTTTCTCCCCTCTAATCGTTGTTCTCGTGGGATTTAATCAAGCAAAAGGATATACGAATATCCGTGTTCCTATTACAATATTTAAAATAAAATTATTGCTTGCATTGAAAATTGTTATAGCAAAATTTTGTAAAACAAGATCGGCTGTGAAGATTGTACAATATAATAAATAAAATAAAATATTTATTTCGTTATATAATTTTCATTTTTGTACAACGTTATTTAATATAACGAATAAGATTTTAAGTTATTTTTGTTCATTAGATTTAGTTTGAGGTGTCAACATTGTATAATCAATTACTATATATTTACATATTATAACTGAAAAAATATTATAATTTTATTATGAATAGTCCAAACATACCAAAATGTCCACATCTGAAATTTTTTCAAATTACTCTCTTTATGTAACATTTTATATACCTTAATTTTTGAAACGTGGTAGTATTAATTATTAAACTTCAGCCTGTCAATTTTTTGGTCTAATCTTCTTTATATTTTGTTTTAGGCATTCCTGACAAACTCTTCAACTTAGGTAGTAACAATTAATATTTTTTTTATAAGAAAAATATTAAAGAATTACAGTTGCACGTTTAGTTCTTAACTTTTATAATCGCAGTATCAGTTTCTCAGCGTTGATTGTTGTATAATTGGTCATTTTACACCCCCCCACCCCCCCCCACCCTCTTTTTAGTCAAACTTGACGTTAATGTCACGTGAAATGAACAAGGTCAAAAATTTGGGGAGCAAAATTATCTTGACAATTTTAAAATTGCAAATTTAGTTCCCGGCCTTTAGTGCCCTTTCCATTCTCAATATTGGCAAGAACGTAAAATTTCATTCGAGATTAAGGTTGTTCATTTTAATCTGAAATGAAATCAAAATCAAGGGTTTTGGTCAGATTTCGAAAAAAGAAATTGGGAATCGAAATCGAGAATCGACGGGTTTAGGTCGATTCTTCATTCTTGAACAGGAACAATGGGACGCTCCTCTTAGAGCCACATTTAGGGGTATCAATGAGCCGAAACTCGAAG
>CAIGRN010024522.1:0-26360 GCA_903798345.1 Fraxinus anomala
CACCCACAACATCGCAGAACTCACCTAACCATCGCAACACCGCCACCCCAACACCTTCTTACCATCGCGGTGCCACCAGATCCGGCCAAACCCCCATCATTCAAGGCCAGATCGTCGCTACTGCAGATCGCCACCAAGTCCGGCCAGACCCCATCATTTCACGGCCGACTGCTGCCGTGAACCACCACCGCCACTGAGCGTTGTTGTGCGACACAGTCCGTGTGGCAACGACGCTCCACAATTCATGCGGTAGCGATGATCTGGTGTCATATACGACGACATTCAGTTCGCCGCTTCCGTCGGTGAAAAGGAGAGAGAGAGAGAAAAGAAGACAGAAGAGAGAGTGAGATGAGAAGAGAGAAGAAAGAGTGAGAAGAGGAGGAGACAGAGAGAAGGAGTTGGAAAATTTTAGGGTTTGCCAGTTTGTGATGAAATTGATTAGGGTTTTGGATGAAAATTATATAATTAATATTTAATATTTAAAGATAAAATATCTGATTTTTGAAAAGTGAAATTAAAACTTAATATCTGATTTTTGAAAAATGAAACTTAAGATCTGATTTTTGAATATGGATCTTGAAAAGTAGGATTTTGTGTAATTTTCACGTATAAAAATATAGTATGGTTGAAAAGTTAAATTGAAAATTAAGCCCTTGTTTGACATCCATTATATTCCCATTCTATTTTTTTTTCTTCATTTCAACCACACATTCTATTAATAAAATAATATTACACATAAACCCAAAAATTCTTCTTACTTTTTAACCACACATTCTTCCTATCAATCATTATTCCAGAATTCATTCTTCTCCAAAATGGGTGTCAAACAAGCATTAAGATTGTTGACTTGGCTATTTTTAATACTGCATGCAGCGGACCAGCCCAAATAAACCCGACCCGGTAACTTGACTATATATCCATATATATCCATATTCTCCCACACACGGAACAGAACAAAACCGCTTCTTCACTGTAATTCACCAATTCTCTTTCCATTCGTTAGACACCACTGCATCCCTACGATTAATCATATACTCCAATTCAAAACCCTAGAAAACCCTAAACTAGTACAAAACCTCAATTTGAAAAATCTTCTCTCCTCCTCCTTGAGTCCTCAATTATTCCATGGCTGGGCCCGCGCAGGAGCAGGCGCTCCCTCTCCTCGCTTCGGCGAACAACCATGGGGATTTGGCTGTAAAGCTGTCGTCCTTGAAGCAAGTCAAGGACATACTGTTATCAGCAGAGCCTTCTCACGCAGCAGAGCTCTTTCCGTACTTGGTTGAGCTTCAGACTTCCCCAGAAACGCTCGTGCGTAAATACCTCCTCGAGTAAGTTATTGTTACTCGAAATAGAGAGTAATCTCTGATTTTGGTATTTCTGCGATTTTTTTAATTTTTCGGCTCTATTTTATTTGATTTTGTGATTTATTGGTTAATGTTTAAAGGAAAACACGATTTTCTTTCTTAATTTAGTCGGGGAAATTAAGAAATTACTTAAATTTGGTTTATGTCATTTTTCATGATTTTTTGACGAATAAAAGAGTTGCCTTTTCATACAGACTCTACGGCCTTTATGCGAAATTAAAGGAATGCCTTCTACTTTTTGTGAACTGGATCTTGTAATTGTTGAATGAACAAAACGATTGAACCTTGACAATTGATTTTTCTACTAAATGATAAGCTTAATTGGATAAGAGGTTTTATATTTGTGCTTGAGTTTAGTAGACCATGAGAACCTTGTGGGCTCCCCTTCCCAGAAAAAAGGAAAAAATAAAGAAAGAAGGGGAGTAACATAAATTGTTCCACAGTTTGTGATTAAAGTTAGTATGCTGGTGTGACCTAGTTACAAAGTTCAAAAGAAGTCTTATACAAATTTGAGTGACTTAAGATGATTTTACTGTGTAACTTGCAACTAAATGGCATGAATCTCAAATAATCACCTCCTTTCCTTAAAACAAGACTACCAGAATAAAGGGGAAAAAAGTTCACCCAAAGGCAGGTGTACTTATTGAGGCAGTCTTATCTTCAACAAGGATTTTTAGTTCAATTTAAGTTTTTAATTTTGTTCCCTAACATTGACATACTGTCTAGAGGACAGAGACATTGATGTTGCATTTTCATTATAGCCCAGCAGTAGGCTATTTGTAATAACCTGGTATTGCAAATTTTTAATTGTTCTCCCTTTGTTGAGAATGTCTTTTTTTTTGCTTATGTGGTGACTTACATATACTGATAAGGAAGTGTTCTATAATCTTCTTGTTAAACACGCAGCTGGAAATATTCCTAATGCTCTACATGTTTCAAAATTGAACTTTACCCTCTTTTTCTAGTGAGGTTCCAGCTCTCCTTGATTAGGTTGTTTCATTTCTATAAGAACACTGTTTTGACTTAAACTGCTTAATGATGAGCTTCCAGGCTCAATAAGACAGAAATCAGGTAAGCCAAGTGATGCTTGGTTCAGATGCTTATAGTCTCTCCTTGTCAATGTAATTTCATCTCTTGAATTATTTTATCCAGTAATAGGTCTTTCACAATGAGATCCACCTCTATACTAATGGTATTTAATTAGGAAAGTTCGCCTGTTAGCTGACGCTCTTTGTCCGTTATTGACAGAGCAGGAGCTTCATTTTTATGTTTTTGAAATTGAAATAAGATTATGAATTATTGACTACTTTGTCTGGGAGTTGTTCGAGGTTGATTCTAGTTTGCCGTCTTTACATTATAAATTTTATGTTTGTAACTGGTACAAGGTTAACTACTTAAACTATTAAAAGAGAAGCGTAAATTATGTTTGCCTGATAATCACATTAATTAGTTTCTCTCAAAATTGTTTTGATGGTGCAACATTATCATCCATACTCCTCTGCCCTATGATGCATATTTGATCTTTGGCTTTAGAAACTGTTGCATGCATATTGATGATGCTGATATTGCTTTGTAGTCCCACATTGTCTTGCCATGTAATGAAGGTTATTTTGCATTCTTCTAATTTCATCGAATGTGTTTGGCAGAGTAATTGATGAGATTGGAGCGAAAAGTATGGAGCATTTATCCATATTGTTGCCTATCTTGTTGACGTTCTTAAAAGATAATAATTCCATGGTTGCAAAGCAATCTATTATCACTGGCACAAAAATCTTCTGTAGCGTTTTGGACAACTTATTGTTGCAGGTCTCTTTCTATCTTATCTGTTGTGCATTGCGTGATTTCATGTCCACATATCTTCTTTCTTGTGCTTCCTATCAAAAATGAAACCACATGAATTGTTTTATTTCATTCTAGTCCGATTGTCTTCTGCTTCCATTGCTTTATAGTTGTTTTGGTCACAATTTTTCTGCATTCTGTTTCATCCCAAGCCCATATGCTGTGTTAAGTTACAAAAGGTTCCTACAATGACGTTGCCTTGTAAAGTGCAGAAATTTGAACTCTGTGAATTTCTTCTATTCTACTTTTCTATGGTTAATAAGTTTTGAGTGAATTACTTTATAGTGATGCCCCTGCAAATTCTAGTTAGGTGTCTGTCCATAAGTTTGAACAAGTCTCTTTTATAGAATCCATATTTTTTTGATTTGTAAGCTGTACTGTTCTTGTTTTACAATTTTTAGTTTTATTATCCCGTGTATACATTTGAAACTTTGAACTGTATTTGAAAAATTATAGTTTCAACGGCGTGGTATAGTTGAGAGGTGGCTTGAAGAGCTGTGGATGTGGATGGTCAAGTTCAAGGATGCTGTTTTCAGCATTATCTTTGAGGTGCGCGTTAAGTTGCTTGTGGAATGTGGTTTTACTGCGTACCTTCATTTTATGATGCCATTGAATTCATATCTAATGGATCTTTCTGTTTTAATTCTCTCTCTGTGAGTTATCAGTATTTATCAAATCTGTTCCACGATTCATATGCCATTGAATTCATATCTAATGGATCTTTCTGTTTTAATTCTCTCTCTGTGAGTTATCAGTATTTATCAAATCTGTTCCACGATTCATATCCTTTCAACTAGTGGTATGTTTTAGCATATTTTGGACCCTCAATGTTCATGATCATGGGAATTTTGTGTGAAAATAAAATACAACTGTTTTTAACCAATTTTTCATTTTGAAAGATAGGAACAAACATTCTAGAGGGATTGATGAACTTTTCTTTTGCTGCTTATTTATACTTTACAATAAGGTCTCTCGTCTTTCTACTAATTAAATCTTCTTTTATATAAAACAAAAGAAATCACAAAATCAAATTATTGATATTGGCAATGCAATTGTTATTGCCTACACCAGGTGGTGAGAGCATATAAACGAGATAGATATGTATTTTAGATGATAGGCCACCAAAGGAATTTAACTGTAACTTTATATATTACTAACTGTTATTGAATTGGATTCGATTATAGGTTTATGCAGCCAGGGACATTGGCCATGGGTCTTTGTGTACCTGATGCATAAATTTTGGCGTCGAGTTCCTTTCTTTTGTGCTTGTTTATTATATATATGGGTGCATCTTTATAATGGTGCTGTGGTGGAGCTAGAAACTCTGTATCGGGGATTGAATAGGATGAATAGAATTTTCTCAATTTTAGTTGAAAAAAAATCTTAAATACATGATACCGTAACAAAAGAATCTGAGAGTTAGTTGGTTGTGACTGCAAAATAGGAGTTTAACAATAATGCTACTTGCTATTTGATTCAATGATGTTTATCAAGAAGAAGAAAAGAAAGCAATTGAAAATCAGAATTTGGTGGAAAATACTTCAGAACCTGAGAATTAGTCTATTGTGATGATGGTTTAAAAATGCGCCTCTGGGGCGAACCTCAAAGTGAAGTGCAGGACCAGTGCCTCAATGTGCCTGAGGCGTGAGCCCAGAAACATAATTTTTTTGCTGTGGATTTTAATTGTTTTATTTATTCTGAAACTGTAAAGTGGTTTTTAAATGGGCCCACCACTACCTTTTCTAGTTTGACTAAACATAAGTTAATATTAAATTAAAGCACGAAACAGTAAAAAACCTAAAACAACTCCCTCTCTACATTAGTTGATGTACCTTGTTTAGCCATGTCAGTGTTGTGTTTGTGCTTTGTTGGGAGGTGAGTTTGGGAAACACGTTAACTGCTATGCTGACCTCTATTTCTACTTCTGGTTTAACCTAGTTGTCCCTAAAAAAGCACAATAAATGCTGGGGATGATATCACACTTTTTACTTAATTTTGAGGATTTACCCTCTTCTTGGAGGTGGAAATGGTGACAATTATTGCATTTATGCTGCAAAACTTTATCCCACTTTTACTTGGTGAGGCGTATACTATGAATCTAAATATACTTTTTTATCCAATAGAAGTATGCCGGGACAAACAACAAGGAAGCTGAAAGATCAACTTGGAATGGTGGGAGTATCATTAGTTACTTGGTGATCTGGGAACAGGGGGAGGAAATTTATTATCACGCATAATTTCCCATTTTTCTTTTTTTTGATAGGAAACATGATTTTATTAATATAAGAGGTGTACTAAACTTGTTAAGAGGATAAGGATCCTCTAATATCAAACAAAATAAAGTCAAAACATTAAAATATAGTTTCCTAGTAAATGTAATTAAAGAGAAAGGAATGCCCTTGAACTCTGTTCATTAGAAACTCATCAGGATTCTAAAATTAAAACTCAATAACCTTTTGCTCTCTTCCCTCAAAGTCCTATAGTTCTTTATGTTTAAATCACTAAAGAGAGTCAAAACTAGTGCTTTCAACACGATCATAACCTTTTTTACCCAATCAAAGCTTCGTGAAGAAGTCTAAACCACAACCATCTTGCAAAAACAAGCTATACATTTTGAAAACTTCCCATTCTACACATTGCCACCATGAATGGGAGATAGAGAAATAATGACATTTCTTTTGAGCCAATTCACAATTATTAATTTTTCAATGATTCATTAGCCATAGAACTTCCTTAATTTTGTAGGGGATGTAAGATTTTTAAAATGTACATGAATGGGGGATGGATGAGGCAGTTTGGCGTAACAATCGTATGGAAGAACGAAAAATTGAACCAGTTGCATAATTTGGAACTTGCTGTCCTTTGTCGGATTTGTGAATGATTTTATTTCACACTTGGCCTGTCGTATATTACATACATCAGTTGTAGTTGAAATCTTTTTACCTGGATCGCAGTCTTCTTCCTATCACATACATTGGTAGCATTAGTTGTGCGTTCCCCCCTACGTGCACTGTCAGTGATTTTTTAAGGCAACAATACATCCTCAATGTGTTTTTAGGCTCCACTAGAGGATGATGATGGGGTTTAGGATGCCCTAACCATAATATATAAGGATATCGCAAGAATATATAGGAGTGCGTAAACTTGACCTCCAACAAAGCAGCAAATGTAAAGAAAGCAATAAATGAAGTGGTACTGTCTTATAAACAAAAGTAGACTGCGAGTCACTTTCTCAAGTGATGCAGTTAATAGCTAAAGAGGAATCAACTTTTAAAGTCCAAGTCCTCGGCGAGACGAAACCCGTCCAGAATAGCCTGTATCTCAGCCTCAAGAATAGAGCAATCATCCTAAGGGGATGAGAGCGCTGGATGCACCATCCATCTTTGTCACAAGTGGTATCTCCAACACAGGCAAATCCATCCTTGATATAGCCATAGGTGTTGATTTTATGAGATCCCACTGATGAAGTGCTACAACAAACTAAGATCGGGGGTGATGGAGAAGAAGGGGTCAAATAGATACCAAACAGTGGGACGATGTCTAGATTCTCTCATTGGGCCAAAATAAATGGTCCGTATGTAGAAGAAAAATAGCGCGATAATCCTCCAAATGATACGTCGAGGCTCCATAGTAATGATAATGGGAATGCTCCGTATCAATGATCCTCGCAGTCCAAATAAACTAAAATATTAACAAGAGGAATGATAGTGCGAATGCTGCCTCATCATACAAACTGACCTAGCACTATTAGTATTGTGCTTCCCAATTAATGTTTTCACCTTAGAGGGTGGCCTTGCACTTCTGATTTCATTCGGCCTAAAAGAAAAAGGGGTAGCAATGATATAGTGATGGTTGTAAAAAACAAAAGATTAACTTCTGAAAGATCCCAAAAATATTATAAGCTATGATCTAGAATCTGGTATTATAGATTAATGATAAGTTAGTAAGTTCAAATAGTATGCTCAACTCTGAATCTTCTCTCTCTATGTTCACACTTCTATTCTCGTTTTTCTTGAGGGCATCATTCTATCAATCCCCACATACCTATTTTCTTCCTAGATTTTAGTCGTGCGAGTTAGAATATTTTTGCTGTTATATTTAACATGCAAATTTAACACACAACTTTGCATGGATTTTCTGCTGCTGAGTTAAGCTTACATAACTGAGATCCTGAATATATCCTTGTAGGCTGGTTCTGTTGGTCCAAAGTTGCTAGCGATAAAGTTTCTGGAAACATTCATATTACAATTTACACTGGATACAAATGATTCTGAAAAAGTTGTACCAGAAGGTAATGTGATATTGATTATTACGATAATTGAATTTGATTGCTAAAGCTGTTTATGATATTTTACCTTTTAATTTAGACATTTTCCCAAACTATAGCTATATTTGTTTGAGCTTCCAATTTTATACCTTATACTTTGGATGTTGCTCTGGCTATAGTTACTGCAAGGCATGGAAGGGCATTTAACATCTCAATGCTGGTTGATCATCATCCTGTTCTGGATCTTCCTGCTCTTGTATCAGATGCAAATAGATATTTTAGCATTTTACTGGATTTGTTGCGATCAGCTAGCAATCTCCCTGGTTCATTGACAATTTCTGTTGTTAATAGGTGAGCATTCACAAGCTAATCTATTATTTCCCTCTTTGTTGGACACGCAAAAATCTGTCTTGCACATTTGTTACAATCATGCTGTAGCAAGAGCTCTGATGAAGAACTTAAACAAACAGCAATCGTAAAATTAAAATCAGTTGATCTCTTTGTTGGAGGATGTAATTTTACACCTGAGGGAGGAAACAGTTCAAGGATTCGAATTTTAAAAAGCACCTTAAGAAATAAGTGACTGGTGATAAAATGTGCTAATTCTACAATTTGGATTAGATTATTGTTTGGATTAGATTATTGTGTTAAAATGTAGTAGATAAACGTTAATCATCACTGCATTGAGCTATGTAGGAACGTGAGTGTGGGTACAGTGTTCCAAAGCATATAGAATTATGAAGAAATTATTAATTATGCACAATCTCTGTCTTAAGCATCCACCCGATGGCTGTATTGCATCCCATGGTGCCACAAGAGGCCTCAAACTGAATTAAAACAAATGCACATGTATTCATTAACAGAAAAATGCACATGTATAAGATCCAACAGAGATCCTATTTAAAGATGGATTTGATTCTTTTCCTAGAAACACAAGTCTACAGAACTTATGTAGATTAGCAATTGAAAACATAAGAATGTTGGTCCATACTCTGGGTAGTAACCGTTGGGTTCCATTTGGATCTTGGAAAAAAGGAAATTCATTTTTACCTTTTTTAAAGTGAAAATCAATGTGGGCAACTTTTCAGTTTAGTTGAATGCCCTGTAATTGAAAGGAAAAGCATGTCTACATCAGATTGTCTCTGTTAATTTGTAAATACGTCCATTTACTTCAAAATTCATATGTAGGAAGATTTTCCTCTCTAATATCTGAGATCTAGAATGGAGCTTACAAGTTTTCTTTTTGAATTAAATGATTGGTAAATGTGAATTTGGATTCCACGGCTATAATACTATGATGCGCATCAAATAAGCCATTGTTTGAACTCCATTTTAATGAGGTTTTGAGAAAAAATGTATTTTGGAATAGTAATTTTTTGGAGAACATGGTTAAAATGTAAAGAAAAGTATTGGGTTTACTTGTAATATTATTTTATTGAAGAATATGTGGTTGAAAATGAGTTTTGAAAAGATGTATTTTGGTTTAATGGAGCCCAAACAAGGGCTAAATTTTTCCAAGGTCTCAAATGTTTTTGCAATTTTCGATGAACAGCTGCAATGTATCACTTTATATAGTAGAAAAGAATACAATAAACATCAGCACCAGTTTGGGTCTTTTAGAGTTCAAAGGAAAAAAGGTCAACTGATAATTTCTGGTCGTTATAATCCTTCATCAAAATGATGTGAAAGCTTGTATCTAGCTTCTATAGTCGATTTATGTGAATAGTTTTTAATGAGATGTGCATCCTTCCCATTTTGTTTATACAGAGATCTATGTTTATAATTTGTTTAGAGATCTTGATTTGTTATTGCTTCTTCTTTAATATTTGTTTATGGTTTCTATTTCTAGTTTAATTTTGGAGATTGATAATCACTTTGTTTTACATCTGCATGCAATATTAATGCACATTTCTAAGCATTTTTTTACGTCTTTAGTTAATTTTTATAGCCTCAGGTTTTATACCATGTAGTTTGCTAATATCTGTCATGGATTTTTTATCCATTTTCAGGACGTTTGGTAGATGCATGATGTTTATGTGCTCTCACGTCTTTCAGTTGTCCTGTATTGATATGTAGTGAAGTGGCTTTATTTTTCTCTTGTTATTGTTATTGGGACAAGTCCTCATATTTCAATCCGGGGCTTGGTGCCTTGTTCATGTAAATCAATATGATCCTCTACCGCTCTAAACAATTCATTTTTTGATATGATATGCCAATTTGCACTTATGCCTGTTAAATTTTATCACTTTGCTTGATTTTAATTTATCTCAACACAAGTTTTCACCAGGATTTTCATTGAATTGACCATCTTTCATAGTGATGAATGTGCAATTATACAGTCTAAAATGTAGTTTGTGGCTTGCTTTTCTAAACTAAGATAATAGCCAAAACCATGTTCAAAAAATTTTATGCAAAAGAACCCTCTGGGAAATTCTTGTAATGGTGAATTGCACATCTTGAATAGTTCCAATGTTTTAGAATTGTTGGAGGGATCACTGATGCTTGAATTTGGTTCTATAAGTTCAATTGCCTTTCTGTGCTAATTATTGCAGTATGATGTCCAGCTTTTTAACACAGAGTTAAATGGCATTTTGCTTGGGATGCTGAATTGGTGGGTCAGATAACAGCTGATGTCAACAACATTGGCCAGACCGGCTGGTTTGCACTAAAAATTATTGGGGCAAGCAATTTAGTGCATTGTACATTGTTGAGAGGCCATATTACTTGAACCATTTTATTAGAATGTGTTTTTGTATATACATACAGTTGTAGCGTGTGGTGCTGTAAATACTGCTTATGAATGTATATCTTTTTAGAAAATCTTGATGCTTTAATATATATGGCAATCATTTTCACCATTCGAAGATGGTGTTACTCAGCTATACTTGTTACAGTTCTGTTGCTCTGAAACTTTATTTCATTGCTGTTTCCCACTGGAAGTTGATTATATTTTTCGGATTTGTTAGTCTTTTCTGATCTAAAGAAAGATCAGTTCTTAGACGTATCTTCTGTTTCCCCGTGGAAGCAAGCAGGTTTTGTGGTTTACATTCTTGGCCTTAACATGGACCGCGGATGGTTTCATTTTATTTTTCAGCACAATAAGTTGCAACTATTCACTAAGATGAACTCCTTTAGCTGGTGTGTGTCATGCAGTATTATTTCCTCCCTGACAAATAAGAACATCAAACAGCTAGTTGTGTTTCTGGTGAAGGCAGTTAACTAATTTCTGACAAATAAGAGCATCAAACAGCTAGAGGTGTTTCTGGTGAAGGCAGTTAACTAATTTCTATAAACTCCAATTTTAAATTTGCTATATGCATGTTGTGAGTTACAAAAATTTGGAAAACGAACATTAAAATGATTGATTGATCTGCCCAATAATCTCTACTGCTGAATTTAGTTCTGCTGGTCATGCAAAATGCCATCGAGATGGGAAAGAGTGATGCCACTTGTGTAGAACGAGCAGAGTTTAGTGTTTCTTTTTAATTCCTGTAACAGTAGATCTTATGAGAAAACCATGATTGTGTACTATTATTTAAGTAAACAATAACAAATAACTTCCACTACATGATGACATTAGAATGAAGAAGTATGGGCAACATGCTGATATTAGTTACGCATCAGATGTCAAATTATCAACTTTAATTATCTTCAGAATGGGCGTGGTGGTGGATTGTGTATAATATTCCTGATCTGCACCTGAAAAGCATATTCTTGTGTGGTGTGTTTCATGATCTAAATCCCATAGCCAATCTACATTGTAGAAGGAAGTCCAGTTTGGATTGTGCTTGGCATATAGATTCTCTAGTGAGTTTATACATGTTAAGCAATCAGTTCTATATGAAGCAAGGTAATTCTGTTTTCCACTTTTGAAGATATGGATTTGAGTAACATCATTGTTATCTTTTTGACTAGTAAAGGTAATTTAAGAATCTTCTGATGGGGACCCAACCATCTCTCCCAAAAGTCCAGGCTTGTGGGTGATTGAATCCCGCATCTATTAGACCTTAACAATACCCCACGGCCCCAGATTTGACGTCCACGGCGGCCACTCCAAGACGACCTTCGCATTACGCACTGGCCCTTCCTTGGTTGCTGGTATTCAGCACTTCGCTTGGGTCACCCCTTCCAGGATTCGAACATGAGACGTGGACGTGCTCTGATACCAATTGATGGGTAATTGAATCCCACACCTATTAGACCCTAACATCTTCCCAAAGAAATTGAAAAATGCGATTATTGGATTTAAAAAAGCAATTACGCGCATTTAGGTTTGTTGTGGTCAACAATAAAAGTATTTAAGTGAAGTATGGCCAAAGAAAGGGGTAGTTACACATTATTTTCTTAGGAGGAGGAAGATTCACAGACAAACAACTTTACGGTAACTTATCATACTTTTGCTCAGGTGTTTGCTGAATGGAAGGCACTGATTGCTACTTATTATTTCAGAAGCTTCATTATGCACTTACAAACTACGGCTATTTTGTGAATTAATGATTGAATTTTCTATCAGGAATGAATGAACAAAACCATTGTTTGTCTCATTTTTGTGGATGAGAAAGTAACCTTTGTTAATAATTCTCTATTCCTGTATTGTTTCTTGCTGCAGCAGTTGGTTTTCTATTTTATGTTGATTAGCTGCTGGACCTTTTGTTGATGCTTAATTCATTGTGATGAGGCTGGTGCCTATGTTTGAACTGCATAAATTTTCTATATTACTAAAGCAATTTGATATTCATACTCATATTACCTGTGTGACTAGGCTAGCATGATGTGACGTTGCAGGACATTCTCGTAGGTTTGACTAACAGGAGCTAATTTAAGTACCATGTATAGCTGAAACCTTCGTAGAATATGCTTACCTGTTTGGATTCTAATATCTCATGGATTTGGTGGAGTTGAGTTGGTGGATTAAAGTTTGTTGCATTTGGACTTTGTTTGTTAATAATTCTCTATTCCTGTATTGTTTCTTGCTGCAGCAGTTGGTTTTCTATTTTATGTTGATTAGCTGCTGGACCTTTTGTTGATGCTTAATTCACACAACATTGTGATGAGGCTGGTGCCTATGTTTGAACTGCATAAATTTTCTATATTTCTAAAGCAATTTGATATTCATACTCATGTTTCCTGAGTGACTGGGCTAGCATGACGTTGCGTTGCAGGTCATTCTCGTTCGTTGACTAACAGAAGCTAATTTAAGTACCATGTATAGCTGGACCCTAGTAGAATATGCTTATCTGTTTGGATTCTTATATCTCATGGATTTGGTAAAGTTGAAGTGGTGGATTAAAGTTTGTTGCAGTTGGTCTTGTTTTGCACATGTAGCTTAGTATATACAATCTTCTATAGTCATTTATCTTGCTCTTAGTTTTTGGCAACCTGACCTACAGTTGGGGTAATATCTTGTAGTAAACCGTTGTGCATGCAGTAAGTAGATTGGTTGTAACCTGTAGTAACAAACAACTGAGAGTGCACTAGTACTCAGTTTGCAATTTGTGCTGAGCATTTTGTGGGGTCTTGTTTGGTATTCACCTTTCTAGGCTAAGTATTTTATTGGGTCTTGTAATATATGTACATTTTTTTACTGTACAACTGCATGCATATGTTTCTCTACCACGACATTGTTTTTTAAAAAGTAAAAACTCTACTTGGCTCTAAAGTTTGTGCCATTACCACCCCATTATGTTTCATAAGGGCATTACGAGTCTTCTAGTTCCATGATTATATGAATGAAAAATTCCTCCTAGAAGTTTTTGAACGTTTTAACTACATACGCTCATTCATATCTGTCTAGCTTAGTTGAATTTAATCTTTTTCGGAAAAAGGCTTAATAGTTGTTGTAGGTGCAAATTTAATCATCTAGCACTTGGGGGGAGGCTGGCTAAACTGGGACCTTTCTTTGAGATTGAACTTGTGATCATGTTAATATTGGCCATACATTTTCTGGAGAACATTTTCCAGTGGGACTCAATTGATTTGTTTCATAATTTGTTCATTTGCCTGGGTCTTCTTGAAGTGGTTCTGTGAAATTGAAAATTGGGGTCCTATTTGTTAAGTGCACGGTTTAATTTCTCAAATAGAAACAAATTAAGTAGTCTCTACTTCCGAGTTTCCTTTGCCCCCTCCATCTTGGTGTTTTGTCATAGTTAATGTGGTATGGCTTAAGATGTGATTTTACAACGGTCCAGTCATTGTTTCCTCATTCTAAAGATTGTGCCTGTGATAACTGATAATTCTTGTTACCAAACAACTACTGTATAAGAGATAATATTTGTTTTCCTGTAAATGGATTATATTCCTCATCCGTTTTGACTTTTATGTCGAAATTATTTTATTTCTGTTGATCCATACAAAACTACATCATGTGATGGCTATTATGTACAACAAGAGCTTAGAAGTCTTGAGCACATTTTTGGAGTGGAGGTAGGATAGCCTTTTTTGTCAGGTGCTACTTGTAGTAATAGGATTTTTAATCATCAAATTTGTTTTAATTTTTGACAAAACATTGTTATAGACAGGGTTTTTTGCAGAGAGAGAATTTATCAGAAGATAAACTATGATTGTTTTTGCTTCCCTAGAGTTGGCAATGACTCCAGCATTTTTGCAATTTTGATGTTTATCATGACAAGGATGTCACTGAATTCCTTTTTATTTTTTGTGTCTAGGAGAAAAGTGTTTCCTGTATTTTCTTTTCAAAATGTGGGGATTGGATTTTGTGCCAGCCAGCACCTTAAGGGGTTTCTCTTCGAATATTTCGATTCCTGATTTTTCTTGTTTACCAAGAAGAAAAATAATATACAATGTGCCATGGAATTTGTCCAAAATTGGCAGGCTTGTGAGCTTTCACTTTCTTTAGTATGAGTGATTGTAATTGCTTTCTTTCCAAGCCATCTAGGACAATGGATTATGATATTCAACTGAAGAACATACTAGAGATCTTGAATGATGGTTCCATGCTTGAGTAATTATAATTCCTATTTCTGCTCTGATATCCCGTAGAGTGCATCCTGGACGAACTTCTACTGGGACAGAATATTAAAGTATCTCAAGTCTAATTTCTTAAAATCTGACATTGCAAGAATGTTTTCACATTGAATCTGTTTTCTATATTTTTAGAGCATTTTTCCAGAAGAAAAATGATAAGCGAATTTATAAAAGATCACATGGTGTTCAAACTTCGTTGTTATTTGGCATTCCTTTTTTCCGTTTTGATTTTCTTCTCTCAATCTCACTTCATTGTTTGCTACTTTTTCATTTACTTGGTGGTCAAGCTCGATATTCATTTTTTTTTTTTTTCTGTTCACAAATTTGTAAATAATCTCAATAACGTGTTCTTTTCATTTCATTAGGTAGTAGGTTTGGTTTTGTGTTGCCAACATTTTTTACGTAGTTTATCCATCACATTTCATCTTGTGTTGTTGATTTTTCGCATACCTTCTTGGATGTTGGTTTTCACTTAGGCACATGTATCAACTTGTGAAATTTGTTGAATTAATTCCATCTGTCGCTGAAACAGTCATCAGAACAAAACTGAACTTAGCTTTTACTTATTGGGTCGTGATTTTCTATTGTGGTGGAAATATTGTAGATCTCTCCAATATGATGTATCGAATAATGTATTTATGGGATGTGTACAAAGAGGGGGAAAGGGTAAAATCAAACAGAGCTCAAGTTGAGGAAGGGAATTCTTTGCATACATTGAGCACGTCTAAACAGTTTAAAGTACTATTGGGTTGTACTGAACTTGTGGATAGATCTGATATGTCAATTCATCACCGAGTGCTGCATGCATCTGCCTCATTGTTTGTCATCATGAATCCACTTGGTCTTTTCCCCCTTGCCATATTGGCCTTAAGTTAGTTCTAGGTACAATATTTTTTTTTTTTTTGGATACATTTGTATCTAATTTGACTTTTTATGGTTTTGCCTTTTATTTTTTAGCATTTCATGTTTTTAAAGGGGTTACTTTGCCTCCTTTGTTGAGGATATATGTTAGAAGCTTATATTTTATTTTTTCTTGCTTGAGTTCTGGTTTATAATGTGATATTCTTGTACTGTTTATTCATGTTTCAGCTCTGTATATGGTCTAACAATAGATCTTTATTTGCAGTCTCGCAACAATAGCAAGGAAAAGGCCTATGTACTATTCCTCCGTCCTCTCCGCATTGCTTGATTTTAATGTGAACTTTGAGACAGTGAAGGCTCGACATGCTATTAGTATTCAGTATTCTCTAAGAACTGCATTTTTAGGATTTATGAGGTGTACTCATCCTGTCATTGTGGAGGTAATGCTTTATGTAAAATATTGTTGATGTTGTATCGTAAGACCACATTAGCTTGCTGTAGTGATGTTGAAGTTTTAGGCTTCAGTCAGAATCTTTTCAATGACATTTCTTTAAAAGCAAATTGTTCTTTTTCTACTTCCATGGTAGTGGAAGCTATGACATTTCTTTAAAAGCAAATTGTTCTTTTTCTACTTCCATGTTAGTGGAAGCTCTAATTGAACTTGTGGTCTTTCTTTCTCGCAGGGAATGCTTTACATGTGGTTATAACTTCAGTTTCCGTAAATATATAATGCTTACTTGAGCCATTATGTTAGAAATTACCAGTTCATTGATATAGTTTCACTTTGCTTGTACTATCATAGTTAAATGCCAAATTAAAGTAATATAAGATTGACATTTATTCTCTGTAATATCGAAGTTTCTTTTTTCTATTAATATGTTAATGTCTACATGCATATATGTTGGTAGTGATATTGTGTCAGAACCAAAAATAATAAAACAAAAAGGTCAATCTCTAATATTTGACTTATCCTTGAAATCCCTTTGTTCATTTTCCCCAGTCGAGAGAGAGATTGCTTAAGGCATTGCGAGCCATGAATGCAGGGGATGCTGCTGATCAAGTTATTCGACAACTGGATAAAATTATGAGAAGTAATGAGCGCGCTTCGCGGGATTTGAGGTTGAGCAAGGTATTTCTCTTTGAAGAAGTCATTGTTTCTAGTATAGCTAGTTCTTTGGAGTCATTCTGATGTAGTCTGGTGGATTGTTGCATCCTGATATTTATTTACAGTAATGACTTAACCTCTCTTTTTCAGGATGACCAGCAATCAGATCAGCTACCAATTTTAGGAGATCTGATGAAGAAAAGGTCGGCACCAATGGAGAATGAAGATTCAAATAATACTAATGATGTAACTTATAAAAGGTTACATTATGGTAGCCCTCATGGTGTCACAGATTCAAGATTTGATGTGAATGATGCTGGGCAGGATCACGTCAATGGGATATCTCCTATGGTTCCTCTGTTGGATCGGGATCTGACTCCTGTTGAACAAATGATTGCCATGATTGGTGCTTTAATTGCGGAAGGAGAAAGAGGCATTGAATCTCTCGAAATTCTTATATCCAATATTCATCCAGATTTACTTGCAGATATAGTCATAACTAATATGAAGCACTTGCCAAAGAATCTGCTTCCCCTGCCAACATTTGGTAGCCTGCCATTAAATCGTCAAAGTAATTCTTCAAGTCCATCCCAGAGTGTGGCATCAAATGGTTCCATGTCTATGCAGACTTTGGGACTTGCAGCTCAACTACCTGTATCTTCATCAAGCATGACAAGCATTCCGTCTTCTGATATACTTTATTCCAGTAATCTTCCTTCCGATTCCAAACGTGATCCACGGAGGGTAATCCTTGCCGACTTGTATAACAGTTTTGTTTTTTTTTTTCCCCTTCTTTTTTGATTTAGCTGGTTCTTTTTGCTCTTCGAGTTAATTTCTTTGATATTTTGTGGGGTTAACATTTAAATAAATTGTGCAGGATCCTCGTCGACTTGATCCAAGGCGTATGGTGGCACCTGCTGAAGTTCCACCAACATCTGTTGTGGAAGATAATACAAGTGCCATCCAGGGTCGTGGTTTACAATCTGATTTTGATGATTCTAGTTCTTTCAGTCAAACCCCTGTGCTGCCACCTCTGCCTAGTTCTGAAATTGTTTCAGTGTCTCCTATTCCGAAAACTGGAACTGATTTAAATTTGTTAGAATGTTCTATAAAATTAGAAGCTGGTCAATCGACTCCGGAAATGGAAGTTCAGGATATGGAAGACAGAGAGATTATCACAGATACTAAAGGAAATGCTGCTTCAGATATTCCCCCGTCCACCCTCAGCAAAGTTGAGGACACTGTAGCACAAACATTGGATGCCACAATGCTTGATGAGGCTTATTCGCCGTCTTCACAAGAAATGGATGATGAACTTTCATCACCTATTTCAAATTTGGAGGTCTCTGAAGTTGTGTCTGAGCAGTTGCCCGTGCTTCCTCCTTACGTGGAGCTGACTGCAGATCATCAAAGAACTGTGATCAAACTGGCTCTTGAACGAATATTTGACTCATACCAGAATATACAGAGAACTGATTTCAAGCAGACACAAATGGCATTGCTTGGTCGATTGTTTGCACAGGTAGGATCTAAGCTTCCCACAACTGCTTTAGTAATGAACTAAACAATTGTACATCTTTTGTGTCCACCTTATGATGGATATCCATATTTTTGAACTTGGACATCGTTGTTGATTATTTCTGTTGAAACTAGGATTTACCAGACTGGAATAACAACGAACCATCTATTGGAAGAGTGGTCACTAAGGCATGTAATTGAATTAGACCGCGAAAGATGGTAATCTGTGCAGGGAAACTTAATAATAAAAAATAAGCATTTGTATCTTTTTCCTAGATTCATCGGTTGCTGTATTTGAGGATAACTCAATACTCTTTGGCAGCACTCTCTCTTCTTCTAGTAATATCGTCTCGTGACTTCTTACCATAAGAGCGAGATATATCCGAGGATGGCAAATTTGCATGATTACTTACTCTACACCAAGCAGTTAGTCTTTACATTGATTTTTTATTTTTATTTTTTTCCAGAAATTAGCTTGTAATTTTGCTACTTCCTTGGCTAGTTTATTTTTTAAATGAAAATTCAAAAGCTCTGGTGAGATGAGCCATGAAATTTTGTAGGCCCCATTTCATCCCCCTCCCCCCCACCCTCCCCACACACACAGAGAATAAGGATTCTGTGATATTTAACCCCTTAGACTTTACAGTGGGAAAGATTAACCCCTGGAAATTGTTAATCTTGCAAAGTTGTTGTGTCCTACACTTTTGACTGAAGGTAGCACATTTGCAGTGCCCAAAAACTGAAGAATAATCGGTTACCAATGTATTTTTTTTTTTTTTGTAGATTGATGCCGATACAGATGTGGTTTTGATGATGCAAAAACGAATTGTATCGGACTATCAAGAGCAAAAGGTATCTTTCTTTTTCTCTCCCTGCTCAGCAGACTATTGATGATGTCTGTGACGGTTAATGAATACAAGTTTTAAACTGTCCACCGATACAAAAATATGTTTCTACAGTTATATGGAGCGAAATGTCTTTCATAATTGTATATAATGTGATAGTTATCAAAATAAAGTGTGGTCTCCTCATCTTTGGGAATACCATAGGTGTGAAGAGCTCCAATAAATCTTTCAAACATGCTTTAGTAAGGTTGTTTTAGCCCATATAATGACTTTCTCAACTGGCATGCTTTATTTCTGCCTGTCTTATATTCAAGACCCGACAGGAGATCCTTCTTTCCCTGAACTTCCATGGAAAAGTGTAGTTCTGACATCAAACTGTTGAAGATGCAAGCAATTAGCATATATTCTGTATTTTTGTAATTGATTATAGTTATTATTTTCCATAAATAGACCTTACAATACATAACGTTATACAATCTTGTATATAAATACCTTTTTAGTTATATGGAATTATTATTCATTCAGCCAATTTATTATTTCAAGTTAATAGTTGCTGCTCTTGAGTAATTTTTTGATATATTTTTGCAACTAGAGCGTCTAGTAGTAATCAATCCCTTAGGTCGAGCGTGTTGCTAACACCTGCGCTTTATACTTTTCAATAGATCCATTAACTTTACATTTAATAGCAAGCACTGTTTACAGCCACCACCATCTTTCTTCTCTTGGTATTTTAATTCCATCTCTCATTCTCCTCGAAGTCTTCATCTTTCCCAAGATAGCTTGTCCACCTAAAATCTTATAGACTCCTTTACATAATTTGGAACAAGTTCAGAACTCAGCTTAGGGGAACAGCATTGTTAAGAGGTTTTAAGAGGTGATATGACACCAAATGAGGAATGGGAATTTTCGTACAGGTTCATTCAGATCCACACTTTTTAAATGCAATTTGATTGTCCACATAAGACTCAGGAATGCTATTTTCAGAAAGTGTTTTGGGAGCTGTGAACAAATTAGGATACCGCTTTTCTGGGGTCAAGAATTTGTATTGTGTGTGAGAGAGAAAGAGGAACTGTACGAACTGTTTTTGTGCCTCTTTCCCTTCTTGGATACACCCTAGGACTAGCTATTTATCCAGGTTTTTGTTTCAGTTGCACAGGTTTCCCACTTTCCAACCTTCTCACATTCCACTTGGTTTCCTACCATGTCTGCTTGCTGGCTGGTGTCAAATTTGGTGGCAAAAAATGTTGTTTATCTTTCTATTTAAGAACATCGCTATTAGAATTTTTAAATGGAGGGAAGGAATCTGTAATACCTCTTTTCCAAGGCCGAAATAGGGAGACGTACTTCCTAATATTAAAGGACGGTAGCTTGATTCTCGCTATTTTTGTATTCTTATTCCTTTCCTTCACATGTTGCATTTCTTTAATTTTGGGAGGTCAGTTTTATGTCCCCCTTTCTCTTTCTCTTCCTCTTGTTCTTGTGAGTTTGTTTTTAAATATACGGTTAGGGAATCCAAACCCTCATCAGCCTTCCTAGCCTTCGTGGTGGAGCCTGAAAATCCACTGAGGTTGTGTGGGTGTTTTGCTAAATAAAACAAAAAATAGGCATGGGGGATATTTGTCTCTAGGTTTCTATTTCAATTACATAGATGTTCCAATATCATATCTTCTCAACAGGTTCCACACAAAAGGTACCCACATTGTTTTCCTTGTTTTCTCTCGGTAGTAGCACAAATTTTTATCCTTTTTGAGTAGTGAGTAGCCCCAAAAATACACCATAGAGCTCTTGGATATTTCACGACTTCGAACCTGAACAAGGGCTGAACCATCAAAGACTTCAGTTGGCAGCAAGCTAAGCCCCTGTTTGACATCCATTCTTATCTCATTTTCATTCTCATTTTTTCTCTTTCTTCATTTCAACCATACATTCTCCCAATAAAATAATATTACACACAAATCAAAAAATTTTCATGACTTTTCCACCACACATTCTCCTATCAATCACTATTCCAAAAATTCTATTCTTCAAATAATGGGTGTCAAACACCCTCTAAATAGATTCACTGTGTGAAACGAGTCTTTTATTGGATGGGAGTTCTTAAATTAAGATTTGTATGGCATTCCGTTGATAAGAAACTCATCAGTGAAAACTTTAGGAAAACTTGGGAACATTGCAAAGAAACATCAGTGCCGAGCTATCTCCAACCAGCGTCTATTTTTTCTCTTAGAAACTCTAATCTGTTTCTGCACTATTTGTTGTTCTTGGGTCTCTCTTCGTGACTATGTTTCATAGATGGTTATCACCGTCACTAGTTCATGATGCATCTATTTGAGGGGGGATATCAATGAGATCGAATAAGATTACGGAGATCGTCGAAGATTACGACTTGACGTCTATATTACCATTATAATTGTATCATGTATAGATAAATTGTTTTTACCATATTTAGATTATATATTGCAACTATATAATTCAATGAAGTAGTAAGGGAAGATTATTTAGCTAAAAGATTGACAGTTATGAATCTGTATGTTATGCTTCAGACATTGAATTGCTTTGTTTGAGTTTATTTTTTGGCTAAAGTTTTTATGCTGACAACCGTTAAGATTTTGTTCTTGTTGATGCTCCCGTCAAATTTTTTCAAGCCTTAGTTCTGAAAGTATCTATCTTTGACTGAAGTTAGTACATTGGGTGTGCTCCCTTGGAAAGATTTTGAAACTGTCTTCAGTTGATTGCTAAGATGTAATATCAATTTGTCTAATGTGCAAGATCCTGTTGTTGCCGTTTGGCCTTGAATTCTCTTTTGTTGGCCCTAACCCCTCCCCAGTCCATTATTGATTCTGGAACCATCTTTTTTTTTTGTGCTGATATCACAACATTGCTTTTCTACTGAAAACGGGGAGTTATAGGAATAATAACATTGGGTGAATTATTAGTTTTATTTTGACTTTTATACAACTTTCGTAAAGTTTAGGTGCAACTGTTGAATTCTTTTACAAGGTTTTTGTTTTCGTTTAATTACTTGTCAAGGTGGTGCAAGCGATATTTACAAATGTACAAAAGAGAATTGAAAGCTAAGAGCATCTTTTGAGCACCTTATCTGTCATTTCTCCTGCTATAAGTGAGCCATGGAGTAGTGATTTGGGTATACTTGTAATTATACCCATAGGAGCAAAGACGCTAACAAATTTAAAGATAAAAACCTCTCTTTTGGCATTTAAAATCTCATCACTCCTTTTTTGTTGTTGATAATCATTGCATCACAAGGAGCAGCTTTGACTTTACCTACCTACCTACCTACCATACTCTTATCCTTTTCCAAGAATTATCAAACTATTTTAGTATTTCGCTTACTAATTGTTTTCTTCATATATTATTAACACTATTGTTCTCATTTAATTTTTTCTCAGGGACACGAGCTTGTGATGCATGTTCTTTATCATCTACACACTCTCATGTTGTCAGATTCGTTTCAGAACTCTTCATCTGCTGCTTCCGTATACGAAAACTTCCTTCTGGGAGTGGTAGGTATTTTTTCACTAGACATGTTACATGTAAGTGCAAAGTTTTTAATGCTGACTTTTCCATTGTAGGCAAAATCTTTGTTAGATGCTTTCCCAGCAACTGAAAAGTCATTTAGTCGACTTCTTGGAGAAGTTCCTTATTTACCTAAGTCTGTATTGAGGCTGCTGGATGATTTATGCTCTGGAAGTTATTCTGGTGTAGATGGTCGTGATGGTGACCGTGTCACTCAGGGCCTCGGTGTTGTTTGGAGCTTGATTTTGGGACAACCACTCAATTGTCAAGCCTGTTTGGATATAGCTTTGAAGGTACTCTGATGATAAAAATTAAAAATTTCAAGTTTTTTGGGTAATTTATTTCAACCCCCTTCATCTACGGTCAAACCTCTTGCAGTTAACAATATGTGGAGCGAAAAATATTTATCAGTTGAGGCATAGATTCTGAATTTTTTAAACAATTTTATCAATAGAAATATCTTTTACACCTGAAGGGTATGTGAAGAACTTTTAGGAGATGAAATGATTCTCCATGTTCAAAGGAATAGGGATACACACTAAAATAGTGTATTTCTGAGTTGACTAAAATGCATCAGCATTATACATTCTTGGAGACTAAGAAAAATGCTTAGCAGATGAAGGTTTAGCTTGTGCAGAATGTGGAAGGGTGTGCTCGTTTTAACACTTATTACTGTTGCTCTTCATATGACCACTGTTGCCATGGTTTTTCCAACTAGAAGTTTTTCTGTGACTACTTTCTATTCCTTCTTTGTAAAATATTTCCATAAAACAGATGTGTAGCAACTCTCAAATGTAAGAATTATTAGATAAATTGAACTCCTCAAAATAAAAAAATTCCTTGAACTCCTCTAAATAAAAAAATCCTGACAGTAGACGATCTTGGTTCCATTTTATTAGAGAATGAGTGAGAATTAATTTGTAATGTGATTGCAAAGTTGACAAATTTAAATAATACGTACTAAAACAACTTAACAAAATCAATGGAACGAATAAGCCATAGAATTAAGAGAGTGAGATTGGGAGTTCTTAAAACTTTGTGAGGGATAGAGAGTAGAATGTTGTTGGAAATGAAATGAGGATTTGGGGGATATGAACAGGGATTTTTTTTTCAAACGAGGAATTTTTTTATTTTTTTTATCAAACGTGAGAATGACTTCTCCTCTTTTCTTTTCCATTTTCCTAGGGTACCCTAGGTTAGGTAGTGTGCTTGGATGCAATCTCATGCATAACTAATTGTATGTCTACAAGTTTGATAACTTTGAAGTTTTGGTTTGTTAACCTAGGTATGTCCGGAGTAGTAGTACCCAATTTTGATCAATATAAATTTATTTACCGGATAAAAAAAAAATTCAAATCATTTGTGGTTTGTGTTTTTATATATATGGATGGAGAATCTAAACCCCTATCAGCCTTCTCTGGTGGTGCTTGAAAACCCACTGAGGTTGAGTTGATGTTTTACTTGAAAAAAAAAATAAAAAATTCTCTGCTTAACTTTCAAGTCATTAACTATAAATTGGATTACTTTTAAGTTTTCTGATTGTTTGTTTAATGGACACAATTAAAGCACAGATCTTTACTATTGAACAGCGGCTAAGGAGAATCAGATACATTTTTGCTTGGTATAAACAATGCTGTCAAATGTAAATGCTATGTTAATGAGGAAACCTATATTTAATAACATATTATTTTCTTGTCAGTGTAACAGTTTCTTCATTTTTATTCTTATATAATTGCCTCTTTTCTATGAAAATATCATGTCTATCAGACCCATAAGTTGCAATTAACTTGTTAAAAGCCAAAGTTGGAAAAAAAATGACAATTATCATTATACTTTATTATATGCAAAAGACAAGGAATAGAAGCAATGCTGGATTCCTATTGTCAGATTTGAATCTTGTCTGTTGCAGCAATGTGTAGTTCCCTTTCTAATATAATTCCACATGGCAGTGTGCTGTTCACTCACTGGATGATGTTCGAGCAAGAGCTATCCGACTGGTATGGAAATATTGTACAAGTTCACCTTTTTGCGTTGTCCACAGGGTTCCAAGTCGCTTAATGGGGTTGCCTCTTTAATGGACTGTTTGTCTATGTAATGAGACTATAGTTTAAAGTTATTGTTTCTGTTCTAAAACCTTTTGACTCGTGTTTCTGTGCTTTTTCCAGGTGGCTAACAAACTTTACGCGATGAGCAACATTGCTGAAAGAATCGAGCAATTTGCCACAAATATGTTCTTGTCAGCTGTAGAACAGAACTCTTCAGAGACAGGGCTTTCACAATCTGTATCCTACAAACAAAGAATAGGACAGGTTAGTGACATTTATTTTTTGCTGCTTGTCTTGTACTATTCCTTTAACTTCGAGATTATTTCTTCTTTCTCCATTTCTTCGTTCTTATTTTTCTCCAGCATGTTATTATTTTGTCCTTAACAATGAAGAGTAGTCACGAACTAGTAGATTCACTGCTTACTTATGATATTATGTCCCCGAGTTCGAGGTTGAGCTGGAGCTTGAGTTTAGAGTTTGATTGGATTGGAAAGGGTCCTTAAAAGTCTTCCCTTGTTTGTTCTTAACTCATCCAGTGAAGGCACCAATGGGTATTGGAGCCAAGCAATATTCCAAAAAAAAAAAATCTAGTTCTAAATTTTCCTACTTGCTTGAAATTGAGGTAGTTAGCCTGCGAAGTTTCTCTGTCAATACCGTTTTGATACTTCAAAAGCTATACAGTTTGACATTTCGATTTTCTTTCATGTTGATTGATTGGTATGATGCACCGACATAGACATGTGTCAGACACGTCAACACACGATTTTTAAAAAAATTACTGATACGACACGTCTTCGAAACTTTGATTAAATTCTTTAAAATTCTTCATTTATATAATATCAATTTAGTTTTATACTTGTTATTATTTTTTCTTTGCTAATAAATTTTAGTTAAAAATATATAATATTTCAAATAAGAAAAGAAAAATGATCGTGGTAGAGTGTTCAAAGAGTGTCAGCATTCAACATATGTAGGACACGGACACGGTATCCTAGTTAAGGTGTCCGTGCTATAGAGATTGGTGATAATTTGATATCACACCTTTTGGGTTGTTTTCTTATCCTATTGTTTTCTTATCCTACTGGACTTATATTTGGTTGCAATATTAGCTGTGGAAATATTCTGTGTTAATTTGATTATTTCCCTGACTATATTTAGGTAAGTAAAATATAACAAAGTAATTTATCTTAGAACTTAGTCATTTGAAAAGAATTAGTATTTTTTATTTAGTGTTTTCGGTACATAAGTGAGTGGGACGAGAGTTCTCTTTTGAAGGTGAAATTATTTGTCTCTCATCTATTGCTTATTTACAAGAACGTACTATCTATATAAATCAATTTTATGATGTACATGTTGATTGTATTGCTTTATACTTGTCCCAAACATCCAGTTACTGCATTTAGGCTGTTATCATCACCATATGATGCATATATTATTGGATTGAATTACGGTTAATGCTTGATCATGAGAGGTCCTCAGATTTCATCAATTCTCACAGGTATGGCGAGCACATTTTTCTATGTGAGACATGTTACACAGAGGGCTTTCTTATTTAGTATTTCAAATAATTCAAGCTGCTTATTTTCTTGATCAAGGCATTGCAGATAATTCCATCACAAGTTTAATGCATTCACCTATATATGTGAGCTTAATTGGCACATCATCCATGTTATGCATAAAACAAGTTGATTGCTATTACCTGACCTGTCTCTTTTTTGGTGCATATTGCTGAACTTCATTAGTTATAACAAGCATTTAATCCTCTGTAAAAATTATCTTTTCAGGTGGGAAGCCAAGAAACATCTGTCAGTGGTTCTCAAATATCAGATCCTGGGATTTCAGAAAATGAGACCATTAAGGTTGCAGAGGATGAATCAACATCTGATTCAGAAATTTCATTTTCACTAGCACAGCGACTAGTCTCATTGTTTTTTGCATTATGTGCAAAGGTTGGTAGCCATGTGATAAGTGAAGAAAAGAGATCTGTACCCCCCC